>CAUYON010040683.1:0-12493 GCA_963573935.1 Arctocebus calabarensis
AGCGGGCTAAGGCGCCAGCCATGTACACCTGAGCTGGCGGGTTCAAATCCAGCCCGGGCCCGCCAAACAATGACGGCTGCAACCAAAGGATGGCCGGGCGTTGTGGTGGGCGCCTGTAGTCCCAGCTACTTGGGAGGCAGAAGCAGGAGACTCGCTTGAGCCCAGGAATTGGAGGTTGCTGTGAGCTGTGAGGCCACGGCCCTCTATCCAGGGTGACAACTTGAGGCTCTGTCTCAAAAAAAAAAAAAACAGACTTACCAAAACATTTCAAATTGTATATAAAACCAGCACAGTGTACCCCATGATTGCATTAATGTACACAGCTGTGATTTAATTAAAAAAAAATTCATTAACCTGCAAAAAAACAAAACAGACTGACAATCTTTCAGAGCCTAACCTGTTTATTGGGAGCTTCTAACTCAAAAGGCATAGTCTGTTGCCAGTGAACTGTCCTTATCTACAAGTGACAACATCTGTGCCTGGGTTCCAATTAAAACGCACTGTCACTGCATGCCAGGATGGTTCAGCAGATGCAGAGCTTTGCCCCTTCAGACTTGCTGACTGCTGTTGCTAGGGAAGGTGTTGACTATCTCATCAGTCTGCCCTAGTGTGATGGGAAGAAGTTGCTTTGTGGAGCGAGGAAGGTGGGTTCACATCCCAGCTCTGTGATTTGAAGCAGAATACTTAGTTTCCCAGACTCCGGGATCCTCCTCTGTGAAGACTGAAGAATTCCTCCAACTTCTCATAGATGCTGTGGATTGATGTATATTGGGTCGAACCAGTTTAGCAAACATATCCTGAGTGCTCACTGTGCGCCAGCCCTTGTGCACAGGGCAAGGGTTGGGAACAAGGGTGAAAAGGTATAGTTCTTGCCTTTGAGGAGTTATAAGCAGGAATACCAGTACATAAATGGATGATTTCAATACAGCACGGAAAATGCTAAGAAATAAATGCATGCCTTGGAGAGGGATGTTGTGAATTCTCAGCATTTTAACATTCGTTAAAAGTTGGACTTGAGGTTCAGGGACGCTGTGACTGCGGCCTCCTCTTGGTAGTCACCAGACTTGCTGATAGAACTCTTCTCTACTAGGCAACTGAGATTCTGATTCCCTGGTCTAAGGTGGGACGTGGGCATCTGCATAGTCCAAAAGCCTGTGATCTTGGAGCAGTGTTACTATACATTTCTTCCTTAATTAATCACTCCAAGAAGTTCAAGGGGAACTATTTAACAAGCCCAGTCTTACTCAGTCCAGTCTGACCACTCCTACCTTATCCTGTCAGGTCAGGTCGGAGGAAGCATACCACATCTGTAAATATATTTTAGTTCTGAGCATTACACTAACTTTGAGCTCTAACTAAAACAAGCATGTGTTGCAACATTGATTCTCATTTGTAAGAGGAAGTAAGGGAGGTCTTAGAGATCTCACTGGTCGGTACACGTGTTATTCTGTTTCTTCACAAACATACTCCCTTTGCCTTTTCCTCCCTGCTTTCAGGATGGACGATGGCCGGCTCTTAGATTACCTTATGAATCACGATGAGCTGATGGAGGAGAAGGTAGCTTTCTACATCCGAGACATCATGGAAGCCCTGCAGTACCTTCACAACTGCAGGGTTGCACATTTGGACATAAAGGTAACAAGAAATAGCAACATGGGTCGGGCACCGTGGCTCAAGCAGATAATCCTGGCACTCTAGAAGGCCAAGGCACGTGGATCTCCAGAGCTCAGGAGTTTGAGACCAGCCTGAGCAAGAGTGAAACCCCGTCTCTACTAAAAATAGGAAAAAAACCCAGCTGGGCATTGTGGTGGGCACCTGTAGTCCCAGCTACTCAGGAGACAAGAGGATCATTTGAGCCTAGGAGTTTGAAGTTGCCACAGCACTCTACTGAGGGAGACTGAGTGAGACTGTGTCTCTAAATAAATACATACATACATACATAAAAGAAATAGCAACATTTGCAGGGAAACAGCTAAATCCAACCTCTGAGAAATGTAAATTTGAATTCATTTTATTTACTTAAATTAGAATCCTTATGACTAACAAAAAGAAACAAGGTTGTCACACAATTAAAGTACATTATTCATGAATTAATGAGAACATACCAGAGTCACAGTGACATCTGGTGTGAGAGGGGGGAGGGAAGATTACCTACCCAATGGAACTTTACAGGAGACAGCCAATAAATGTCAGCTTCTCTTTCCTGCTGCTCAAAAGGGAGACCCTGTTCTCCAAATGAGTAATTTGTTCTTTTCTGGATTTAATGCAGAAGCAAAGGGTAGTTAAGAAGCCCCGGTGTCCGATGTCACACAACTTCTCTGAAGTGTCACCCAAACTCAAGAGTGTGGTCGGCTCGGGCTGATAGTTTGAAGCCTGCTAAGCACTTTGCACGGGGAATTTTCCATGTGTGGTGGCTACAGCAGAGCTGTGTTTAACTAACAGGGTCCTACCGGTAGTCAAAGCAGAGAATTCAGCTTCCCTTCTCTTTTCCCTGCCTCGGTGGATCTCTGCAGCCTGAAAACCTGCTCATTGACCTGCGGATTCCAGTGCCTCGAGTGAAGCTCATCGACTTGGAGGATGCTGTACAGATCTCGGGTCACTTCCACATCCACCACCTCCTGGGGAACCCCGAGTTTGCTGCCCCAGAAGTGATCCAAGGCATCCCCGTCTCCCTGGGCACAGACATCTGGAGCATCGGGGTGCTGACGTACGTCATGCTGAGCGGGGTGTCCCCCTTCTTGGATGAGAGCAAAGAGGAGACGTGCATCAATGTCTGCAGGGTGGATTTCAGCTTTCCCCACGAGTACTTCTGTGGTGTGAGCAACGCTGCCAGAGATTTCATCAATGTCATCTTACAGGAGGACTTTCGGAGGCGACCCACAGCGGCCACTTGCCTACAGCATCCCTGGCTGCAGCCCCACAACGGCAGCTACTCCAAGATCCCCCTGGACACCTCCCGCCTGGCGTGCTTCATAGAACGCCGCAAGCACCAGAATGATGTGCGGCCTGTCCCCAACGTCAAGAGCTACATCGTCAACCGCGTGAACCAGGGGACGTAGCCATCCCCGGGCCCTGAGGTTTCACAGAGAAGTGCAGTGTGAGCCAAAGCAAGACTGAATGTGTCTGTAAATAAATGTGTTCATTATTTCCCTCCACGGGTTCTCTGGATTGAGAAGATATAAAGATGTACCTCGTAAACCTCTTCAGTGGTTATTCAGGGTCTGAGCAGCAGTAAAACATCACCCTAAATCCAGGGGCTTTCCAGAAGGTCATTCTGAAGAGATAAAGATGCAAAGAGCTGCAGAAAGTATTGAAAAGAAGGGCAAGGTTAACAAGAACATTAGCTCTTGTAAAATTCTAATCGTATGTTCCAAAATCAGTGGTTAACTGGGAAAACCTTTAGCTCTCTGTCGTGAGTACAGGTTTCCACCTTTGCTGGAATTTTAAGCAAAAAGTTCTATTTAACAGAGATGTCATGTATGTCAACCATTCCGGTTTAGATACTTATAGTTTCTTAATAGGATACATATCCACATACAGTTTAATATATCCCATGCAGGTTTCAGAGTTTTATAATACAGAGATATATATTAAATCAATCATAAGTAACTGTGAGTGCTCCAGTTAAGCCAGTAATTTATTTATCGAAACATTATATTGTTTTGACTAAGCACAATTAGATGACATGTTTTTTAGAGCATTTTATAAATCTTGTATAGAATCTTTTACCAGAACCTGTGCTTTAAGAGAAAGCAATGTTACCTTTGGCAATCTGAGGGAGGAGATTTTATTCTGTCCGTCACAGGTTATTTGGTTAAGATAGGTTCTGTATACAAAACGCTACTCCTAAACGCAGTTCCGAGTTCATCTGGCAAGAAATCCTGCCAGGAAATAAGTTCAAATACCGAAGGAGTTGTGGGACTATTTTTGTGTCTATACCTGGTTAGAAATAGGTAAATGAATACAACAGGTTCATACAAAAGGGCAAATTTAAAACTACAGTTGCTAGGAACACGGTACCGTCACTTTCTGATTTCTTCTACACCTATAGAATACAGTCAGAAAGTTGGCCTGCTTTATTTCTAACTCCTTATTTGAAGCTAAGGGGTGCTTACCAAAAGGAGGCAGCCATATAGGCCTTTTAAAGGCCTGGTCCTAAGTCCTTTTTAAAGCCATGGAGCAAAACCTGATACATGACTCTAACAGAGCATTGAGTTTTAACTGAGCTTGCAATACCTATCACCACTCAGCTGCCGAATTTCTCTGGCCTAAAAGGACTAATTGTACTTGGAGGCCAATGCTGCTTTCTGGTGTATAGTCTTCACACAAGATTATTATCAATTGCCGTTTTTCCCTTTGGTGGAAAAAGAAATTAAACCTGGGCATTTCATGGTTTTTCTTTTTGTTTGTGTGGGAGGGGGAGTTTTTATTTTTTGTATTTGTACATGATCCATCCTTTGTTTTCCAGAATGTGGTTGGAAGATAGCTATTGTGCAAATAATATTTTAAAAAATGGAACTCAAGTGTTTGTTCAAATCAGGTTTAATGGTGTTGCTTCTCTCCTGCAATGGGATTGAGCAAATAAAACCATGCCACACAGAAGTGCAAGCAGAGAATTTACGAAGGCTAACTAGAATCGCAAACCTATTTCAATGAAAAAGATATGGTGGAAACTAAGCCTGAACTTTTATACATAAAAAACATTTATTCTCACAGTGGAAATGTAAAGTGAAAAATACTTATCATTCTTTTCCATCAGTTTCGAAGTCAGCTTCCTCATCCATCTTCCACCTCATCCCGTTCAAGATTCTAGACTAATAAATTAATAGAAAGTATAAGCAATAAGACTAAATAGCCCTTAGTATTTTTGGAATTAACCAAATAATGTGGAAACTGACTCTGACTGCATTTGTTTCCTAGTTTCTAAATGGCCCTGGGTCATCCAGCCTCACTCCCTCAGATCTCTCTCTGGACTCATCTGCCATAATCGTCATTTTGATCCTTGATGTATGTACAAATACTATGTGATACAATATTTAAACATTTTAAACATATTTACTAAAAACTCTTTTCGTAAACATGTCCTCATTATGATATACAGCAGGAAAGAGGACAGCCTGGTCCATAGGGTTGGTCATGAGATGGGCTGCGGGCTCTGGGGATTCCCGGTGACTGTAGATATGGCAAGTGCTGGGCCATCCACTACTCATGACTTGAAGCAAGAGCTCTCTGCGGAGTCATTTTGAATTTTTATGAGTTGAGTTTCTGCTCTAGAGGGACAAGGCCTAGGAACAGACTGTGGCAGGAGGGGATGATGAAACTGTGCTGTGGGGAAGGCACAGCATGACTGGGACAGAATGTTGGAACTTGAGCTTTTACATCACAGCTGGGATGATCCAGATGTGGGGCAGCAGGGAGTTCCCTCAAGTACACATGTTGGGGAGGTGAAAGGATAGGAGAGGAGGGACGTAGAAAAGTAGTAAAAATTGTGTTAACTGGAGCCAAAGTACAATCATTAGAATAGAACCGAACGTAATAGAGGCCCTAAGAGAAAGTGAGTATATTTTATATAGTTTGATAACTGAAGAAAACTCATAGGGAGACTCCCTGTCTGCAAAGCTCCTGGTCCTTTCCAACAGGGATAAGATACTGTTCTTCAAGAATTCTCAGTGGCAAGTTGGAAATAACAAGGAATCCCAGAAGATGGGGCTGGGAAATGTACTTCAGGCTTCTCTATGGGCAACTTGTGTGAGGACAGAGAAGGATCAGAACCCCTTTGTCCCTCTTTTGGCAGAGAGTACTTGGTAATAGAGAAGTGAGCAAAAAAAGAGAAAATCGTCCACTTCTACTGTAATTATGGCAGTTCTTAGCGGGAGTGAACTTCCAGTTAAATGGAAAAAAACAAATAAGGGCCAAAGTCACAGGTTTCTTGCTTGGCTTATACTCATTACATAGGGTTTGGGTTTGTTTTGTTTTGCTTTATAAGGGTGGATGCAGAAAGAAAGAAAAGATCAGGGACAACCCATGGTAACCTTTATGAAGTATAATGATTTCCTGTATCTCTTACGTTTGTTTCGAGTTAAATAGATTTATATCCTCTTAGAGCTAAGTGTGCTAAAAATTTTTAAGAAAAAAACATTGTTGAAGGTGTCCTTCAGGTCTGTCTCAGCCATAAACAATCTTAGGGGAAATAGAGGAAGCAGAGGAGAAAGTTGGCTTCGCTGCTTTGTGGCTCACAGAGCCTTTATAAACAGTAGTGCCTTTCAGAAGGGAGGGTGGGAGATGCGAAGTTCACTGCATGTAGGGTCACTGATATTGCAGATTTATTTTATTTCAAAACATCTTTAAATGAAAACATCTGAAGATTGGGTGGGGCCAGGAATTCTTGAGTTTCAACCTCAGCTATTCCTGATTCATCTTTTCTTACAGAAAGTCTTTGTGTTTTCCTGCCCCAAATGTCCCATTGGTAAAAAGGGAGTTGTGGGGAGGAGACAACGGGAGAATGATAATCTCACAGGAATGCTGAGAAATAACCTTGGTTGAGACATCTATAAAATACTTTGATTTTTTTTAAAGTGCTACACACTGCCAGTGCTAAGGATTTTATTGAGAGTAACTTTGAACATTCCAGATTTTCAATATTTATATCTTTCAGATACCAGTTACAAACTCTTAAGATTAAATCCTGTAAGTTGCTTTCGATGGGAAGTACTAGGTGCTCTTTGTCTAAATATTATTTAGTCTTAGCCTATAATTTGGATCATTTCAGAGCTTGTCTACAGAGAAGGGTTAGGAAAGCTGATATAATCTTACATTCATAAACTGTTTCCTCCAGTATTTCTTGTGGCAGATGCACAGAGTGAGAGGCCCTCCAGTGCAACCGCTACCTTCTCTGCTCACGCTTTGTGCTCTGGAAAAACGGACAGGGAAGAACCCAAAGAGCCACTTTCCTCCCTGGGGGGGGCAGAAGTGAGAACAAAACCCCTTCCCGTAATGACAATTCACTTTTCACAGTCTCATTGGAGTCTATCATAAGAGGCAGATTAAACGCACAGAAATGAATTGGACTGTTAGTTTTTGGAGGGAAAACCTTGAATTTTTTTTTAAAGATGGCTAAGTCTTTTGGGAGTAGCATATTTGCTGTTCCATAACCTCCGTCATATAGTACCTATGAGTTACTCATCACTTTTTTTTTTTTTGCCTATATGAAAGAGCATGGGAATTTAGACTTGTGAGAGGATGAGGGAGCAAATATGATATAAACTAAATGGTGGTTCTTTCTGTGCATTAACTAGAACTTTGTCCCATGCATTTGATAGATGAGGCAGCATTTTGAATACAAGGGGTTTCTGTAATAGAGCAAAAGTGCAAACTCACCGTTTCCTTAATCTGGGTGGCTGGGGAATTGTACTGGATGAGTTTTAAGGAATGTAGACCTTATGTCCTTCTCTCCTGGGTACTATGTCTGGGGAGTCTGGGTTAGGCAAACACAGTCTATGCGCGTTCAGTGGATTTATTTGTAAAACTGCATCAGGATTTTTCTTCACTGTTTGAAGTCCAGGGATCATTTGGGCATGAATGATTAAACCCATGGTGGGCTTAGGGAAGTCAGCGCTCACACGTACTCCATCAAGATAAGGACGCTACTATATTAATAGTTATTTTCTAAAACAGATAAGGCTCTCAGTTGTTTCATTAATTCCAGAGGGTTAAAAAGGGATGAAATTTGTTCATAGCACTAGTTATTTTTAATAGGAAATATTATTCATGTGAAGTTTTTTGTTTTGGAGACAGACTCTCACTATGTTGCCTAGCTAGAGTGTTGTGGCCTCAGCCCAGCTCACAGCAACCTTGAACTCCTGGGTTCAAGAATCCTCCTGCCTCAGCCTCCCAAGTAGCTGGGACTACAGGAAACTGCCACAATAGCCAGTTAATTTTCTATTTTCAGTAGAGATAGGGTCTCACTCTTGCTCAGGTGGGTCTTGAACTCTTGAGCTCAAGCGATCCTCCCACCTCGGCCTCAGAGAGTGCTAGGATTACAGGAGTGAACTACTGTGCCCAGCCTCCACATGAGAAATTTATACAAAAATAGTAGAACTCAGAAACATCATGGGTCCATATTTTCTATGAAAGGCATTTCTTCCTCATTTTTAGTACATAGACAGGAGAGGGGAAAAAAGCAATCACTCTGAAACAATTTTTCATTTTTAAGGGACATTACAGAAAGCCTGAAATTAATACTCACAGGCTATTGTGTTTTCCTGTCCACCTACTTGCTGGGAAACTCTAAAATGTGGTCAGATTTAGTTTTTATTCAAATGATCGAGATAATGATTTAGTTAGATAACTTCTTTGAGATGGTGAGGTAAGCTGAGAAAGCAGGGAATGAAGGGAAAAGTACAAATAACAACTCTTGGAATGCCAGTTCCTGAGTTTTATTTTAACCAAGCTAATTTGCTGGGCCAGGCATAGCCAGCTTAGGAGCTCCATGAATACAAGGCTTCCTTCAAAAACTGAATTCATGTTAGAGTATTATGGAGACTGTTACCGTGACCTCAAAGACTGTGGCTATGAATTTGAAGTTAACATACATCTTCTCTTACTAACTTAAGCCATATTTGTCATCTCTCTGTTAGATTTTTTTGACCCTGGTGCTTTTACCTCTGTTTCTGCCAAACTCCAGCCTACTCTATGGGGAAAGTGAGTAAAACTAGTAGTTAGGACAAATATGAAGACTGTGAAAACACTAAACATACTCTTCAGAATGCGATCATATTCAGAGAACAGTAGTGATCAAAGTGCAAACTGTTGGAAAATTTAGATATATGTACTTCTGTACATGTATATAGTGTATAATATGTATGTATATGTTATTGCTCATATGCAGAAATCTATCCATTTGCAGACAGCCCAGGTGGGTCAATTTTTCTATTGGAAAACCATTTAAGGCCATTCAAAACCATTAGGGCTAATCTGTGGAGACCAATTCTACTCGTTTGGGAACTAATTTGCCGTCTTTTGAAGTTGACAAAGCGAGTGTGAAACCTAACACGGCCATTATTTAGGTTATTCTGTTTACCTGGACTTTGAACTATCTTTAATTTATATTTGAATTATTAATAATTGGTTTGCCAACTGTATTAGCATCTCTTGGTTCTGAGTGACCCCTGCCCTCCTCAAGTCTTTTGAGAATTTGGGATGGGCTTCTCTGGCCATTCAGATAAAGGGCCTTATCCATAAGTGGACAGGTTTCCCCATAGGGACCATTACACATATACATATAAATACATACTTCCATCAGGCTTGTAACAGTTGATTTAAAATCACTCCACAGTATTGATAAATAGCTCTATATTTTCAAGGTGCAGAAGAATTCCACAGCCTTAATTATTTCAGTGTCTTGCTGGTCTGCCTTAAGTGTATCTTCTGGGTTTTTTGGTTGTTTTATTACTTTTAAATTTTTCTGCAGTTGTTCATTTTGTATGCACACAATGTCGTTTTGTAAAGGTAGGTTGTAAATATTTTATTTGTAAGTCAAAACCACTCATGTGTAATGTTGTAAAGTGATGAACTGCTGTCTTGTTATTATTACAGTAAATGTTATAAGTTATGGATGAAACTTCAAAATGTACATCTCACATGTTATGCATTCCTATAAATATACTATATTAAAGATACTATATCTGGTTGTCCCTTTTTTTTCCTAATTAAGACCTTTGTTCAAAGAAAAGAGTAATTTTTTTCCTCTCTTCCCCCAAATCTATGAAAGCCTTTGACAAAGCAAGCGTATCACATTCTCACTTGCATTTTAGAAAGCAACAATGTTCTAAGCTCTTCCAAAAAACACCAAGGAAGTCTTAGGTTATTAATTTCTTTCTGGTGTTTGCCATGGCAACATTGTTAGCATGATGGCACTTGGCTGGCTCTAACACATGTACCCTTTCTGGTATGGACTCCAGGAATCTGGGTTAGCCTATGCAGTTCTGATCAGGCTTCCAAAGTCTGCATGAGCCATCCAAGTGCCAACCAGGATCACTCACAGTACACTATCAATTAGCCAGAGTATTACAGATCAAGATGTTTTGATTAGTTTACTTTGCCAAAATGTTTTAACACTTGGCTTCTATTTTATCAAGATTTTATTGCATTCATTTATAATGAGAAACACCTGTCAAAAGCATGCACTCTTCACATTGGTCATTCAGCATAATCTCTTCAGAGGAAAACAGACAATAAAGAAATATAGAAATGAAATCAGAGTCAGAGTGATGAATTAGAATGAGTCCTATGATTTTTTGTTGTTTTTGTTCATTTGTTTTTAAGGCAGAGTCTTACTCTGTTGCCCAGAGTTCAGTGGCCTCAGCCTAGCTTATTGCAACCTCAAACATCCGGGTTCATGAGATCCTCCTACTTCAGCCTCCCAAATAGCTGGAACAACGGGCACCTGCCACAACAGCTGGAACTATTGGCACCCACCACAACAGCTGGGTATTTTTTTTTTTCTGTTTTTAGTAGAGACAGTTTCTTGTTTTTACTCAGACAGGTCTTGAACTCATGAGCTCAAAGGATCCTCCTGCCTCTGCCTCCTAGAATGCTAGTATTATAGGTGTGAGACACTGCACCCAGCCCCTATGGGTTTTTGTTTTGTTTTGAGATCCAAAATGTGTATGTGTTAATATTTTACCATCTATGTAGCTTGTGATGCACATTTATAATATATCATTTAATCCCAACAAATTCTTATTAAGTAACTTATGTTATTTAAAGTAAATACAGCTGAGGGAGAACTTAAATATCTGTGTTTGTTTCAGAGTGTGTGTCTCTATATTGATCAAACAATAATATAGTAATTTAAAAACAGTACTCAAGCTTGTATTTTTTTGAGAAGTAGTTTAAAAGATTGGCCAGTAAATGTACAGGAAATTAGTAAAAGCTCTAATAAAAATGATAATCAGAGCCCCAAGTTCAGTCTCAAATAAGTATCAGAGTGGAATATGGAAAGGGTTCAGGGAACAGAGCAAGGATGCAGACTGAACTATTGCATGAAGTTTTACATTAACAGACATTCTTCAGGATAAAGATAAACACCCAGACAAGTAAGACAAAACATTGGATACAGTTGAGATCCTTTACCCACCCTAGGTAAATAAAATGGAGAACACAAAGTAAATGGGTACAATCCATGTTACACTAGCTTTTTATAAAGTTATTTCACTGAATCCTCATAGTGATCTTTGAAGGAAGTTAATATTATCTTCATTCTATTTTTTGAGAAAAATGAAGGTAATATAGCTTGAAATGCATTGTCAAAGATCACTCAACGATCACTCAGCCAGTAAACAGAGCTGAGACTAAAACTCAAAACGTTCTGAGACTCCATGTGTTTTGTCATGCACTATACTCCATGCGTTTTGTTATTTCTCAAAAAATATTTTTCTTAATGTATTTTAGTTGGCACATGGTAAGTGTACATATTTATGGGATACATAGTAATATTTCAATACATACAATGTGTAGAGATCAAATCAGGGTAATCAGAATACCCATCACCTCAAACATTTATCTTTGGGTTGGGAATAGGTGAGCCTAGAGTCCTAGCTACTTAGGAGGGTAAGGCAAGAGGATCACTTGAGCTCAAGAGTTTGAAGTTGCTGTGAGCTATGATGCCACCACACTCCATCCAGGGCAACAGAGAGAAACTCTTGCCTCAAAACAAAAGAAAGCAGGCTCAGCACCTGTGGCTCAAGTGGCTAAGGCACCAGCCACATACACCTGAGCTGTCGGGTTTGAATCCAGCCTGGGCGTGCCAAACGACAGCTGCAACCAAAAAATAGCCAGGCGTTGTGGCAGGGGCCTGTAGTTCCATCTACTTGGGATGAGCCTAAGAGTTGAAGGTTGCTGTGAGCTGTGATGCCACTGCACTCTACCCAGAGCGACAGCTTGAGACTCTCTCTCAAAACAAAACAAAACACCTGTCTTCTGGCCAGATGTGGTAAATTCACAATGTCTATAATCCTAGCACCTTGGAAGGTCACGGTGGGAGGATAAGCAGCCTGAGCAATGTAGCAAGACCCCATCTCTACAAAGATGTTTAAAAATTTGTCAGGTATGGTGGTACACACCTGTATCCTAGCTACTCAGGAGGCTGAGGCAGGAGGATCACTTGAGCCAACAAGTTTGAGGCCTTCAGTGAGCAGTGAGCTATGATGATGCCACTGTACTCCAACCAGGAAAACAGAACAAGACCCCGTCTTAAAAAAAAAAAGTAATTAAAGGGGGGAGGTTGGGGTGGAGGGAGGGTAATTGGTGGGGCCACACCTACGGTGCATCTTAGAAGGGTACAGGCAAACCGTACTAAATGCAGAATACAAATGTCTTCATATAATAACTGAGAAAATGCCAGGAAGGCTATGTTAATCAGTTTGATGAAAATAGTTAAGATTGTATATGACACCACCACATTGTACCCCTTGATTGCAGTATTGTACACAGC
>CAUYON010040685.1:0-35027 GCA_963573935.1 Arctocebus calabarensis
CAGGCACCTGCCACAATGCCCGGGTATTTCTTTGTTCCAGCTGTCACTGTTGTTTAGCTGGCCTGGGCCAGGTTCAAACTTGCCAGCCTCCATGCATGTGGCTGGTGCCCTAACCACTGTGCTACAGGTGCCTGAGTCAAATGTGTGGATTTTCTTTTTCTTTTTTTTTTTTTTTTTTGAGACAGAATCTCAAGCTGTCACCCTGGGTAGAGTGTAGCAACCTCCAATTCCTGGGCTCAAGCGAGTCTCCTGCCTCTGCCTCCCAAGTAGCTGGGACTACAGGTGCCCGCCACAATGCCCAGCCATTTTTTGGTTGCAGCTGTCATTGTTGTTTGGCAGGTCCAGGTTGGATTTGAACCTGCGAGCTCTGGTGTACGTGGCTGGCACCTTAGCCTGTTGAGTCACAGGCGCTGAGCCAATGTGTGGATTTTCTAACAAAGCAGTTCTCCAATTCTCTGTGGACTATAATTTTTTTTTTGAGACAGCCTCAAGCTGTCACCCTGGATAGAGTGCCATGGCATCACAGCTCGCAGCAACCTCCAATTCCTGGGCTCAAGTGAGTCTCCTGCCTCTGCCTCCCAAGTAGCTGGGACTACAGGCGCCCGCCACAACGCCTGGCCATTTTTTTGGTTGCAGCCACCATTGTTGTTTGGCGGGCCCAGGCTGGATTCGAACCCGCCAACTCAGGTGTATGTGGCTGGTGCCTTAGCCCATTGAGCCACAGGGCTCAATTTTTTTTTTTAGAGACAGAGTCTTACTTTATTGTCCTCGGTGGAGTGCCATGCCGCCATAGGTCACAGCAACCCCCAACTCCTGGGCTTAGGTGATTCTCTTGCCTCAGCCTCCCAAGTAGCTGGGACTACAGGCACCTGCCACAGTGCCCAGGTATTTTTGTTGTTGTTGTTGCAGTTTGGCCTGGGCCAGGTTTGAACCCGCTACCCTTGGTATATGGGGCTGGTGCCCTACCCTCTGAGCCACAGGCATCACCCTGTGTCTTACAATTTGATTAGATTGTGACACTATCTACTTAGAGTTTGTGTAGATCCCATATATCAAGGGCTCAGCCCCATTAGACTGCCTCCACACTTTTTTTTCTTGTTTTTGAGACAGAGTCTTACTATGTTGCCCTCAGTAGAGTACCATGGCATCACAACTCACAGTAACCTCCTACTCTTGGGCTTAAGTGATTTTCTTGCTTCAGCCTCCCAAGTAGGTGGGACTACAGGCGCTCACCACAATGCCCAGCTATTTTTTTTTTGTAGTTGTCATTGTTGTTTAGCTGGCTCAGGCTGGGTTTGAACCTGCCAGACTTGGTGTATGTGGCTGACGCCGTAACCACTGTGCTATGGGTGCAGAGCTGACTGCCACCACACGTTAAACACTTGTGGTTATGGTAAGTTATTTGGTCTCCAGGTTACTAACAATTCTGTAATTCTGTCTGAATTGGCTATAGATTAGGGTTCCCATGATTTTCACTTTAGGTTTTATAATTTGCTATAATGACTCCCATAACTCAGGATGACACTATATTACAAAGGATACAGATGAGCAGCCAGATGAAAAGGTACACCGAATGAGGTTCAGAAGGGTTCCCAGCACAGGGGCTTGTGTTCTCATAGAGTTGGGGTATACAACCAACTCCATGTGTATGTTTTCATCAACCTAGAAGCTCTCTGATTCCCTTTGTTTACATTTTCTAAGGAGGTTCCATTAGGTAGGCAGGACTGAGTAAATCACTGGCCCCTGGTGATAAACTCCATCTCTTGCCCTTCTCCCTTACCTGGAGGTTGGTGATGGGGCTGAGTACTCCAATCTTTAATCACAAGATTGGTTTTCTGGCAACCAGCCCTATCCTGAAGCTACCTAGGCACTTCCAGATACTAGTCATCTCTTTAATTTACAAAAAGACACTTATCCCTGCCCAGATCCCAAGTGTCTTAGAAGCTCTTATTTCAGAAAGTGGAGATTAAGACCAAACATTATAACAAAAGATGCTCTATCATCCTCTCATTCAGGAAGTTATAGGGTTTAGAAGCTCTGTGCCAGGAGCAGAGGCCAGGTATACATTTCCTATTATGCCATAAAAGGTTACAGGATAGCATGTACAGATGATTTTAGGACACTAGCTATTCGTTCATATGTGAATATAAAAACATTTGTACAGATATGTAACTATTAAGAGCAGTTAGCTCTGTGTTGTAGAATTACAGGGAATTTTTCCTTTTCTTGTCCGTATTTTCTATATTCAATAATAGACATGAATTAACTAATAGGAAAAAAGACTGGTTGACTGAGTGACTATGGCTGAAAAGGGAACCTGTCTCTTGGATGTGCCAGGGAATAAAAAAAGACATTCCATTGTTCCAGTTTCTTCACAGGATTTTACCTGCTTATAGCAATGAGTTCCCAGCATATACATGGTGAACTAGAATTCACCCCTTTCTAGACAATGTACATAAAACCATAAACCACTGGGGCTGGACAGTTTTCCAGTGATCTAGATCAGGTCCATATTTCCTCTTTCAAAGATGGAGAAACTGAGACCCACAGAGAAATGACCTGTTTAAGGTCACATAGTAAGTTAGCAGCAGAATCACATAAAAGCATTTAGACACAGTAGCCTTTATAAGTCTCCTAAACCATTACTGATATCTGATATGAGAATAAATTGTAGAAGGGAAGAAAACTGATCTGGGCTGGGGTGTGGGGTGTCAAGGAACAACCTGTAAATACTTCTCCTTACCTGATGAGTGCTTTTACCAGAAGGAAAGTGTGCTCCCACTGAAGATGCACACAGAGGAGGTCTAAGTAAGGTGCTTTTTTGAGGTGGTATCAGCAATTTGATGCGGAGGTGGACCCTTTACTCTGAGGCTTATGTCTGAGTAATTCTTGAGTAAGAGGCCAGATCCTGCCCAAGCCCAGATCCCAAAGGTAAGACCACCTGGGGCTCTTGGTACAAGGAAAATGAGCTTGTCTTTTTTGGTCTTCCTCTCTGACCTATAAACGCAGTGCAGAGTTATAGAAAAAGTGCTGAATTTCATTTTTTTTTTCTTTTTTCTTGAGACAAAGCCTCAAGCTGTCACCCTGGATAGAGTGCTGTGGCATCACAGCTTACAGCAACCTCCAATTCCTGGGCTCAAGCGAGTCTCCTGCCTCTGCCTCCCAAGTGGCTGGGACTACAGACGCCCACCACAACACCTGGCCATTTTTTTGTTGCAGCCATCATTGTTGTTTGGCAAGCCCAGGCTGGATTCGAACCCACCAGCTCAGGTGTACATGGCTGGATCCTTAGCCTGTTGAGCCTCAGGCACCGAGCCTAAAGTGCTGAATTTCAAACAAGAAGTCTTAAATTTCCATCTTGAGTCCACTGAAAGATTCTGGTAGGCACACAATTTTTCCTGAATTCTAGGTCCTCATCTGAATAAATGTAACAGTAGCTGGTCTGACTACCTACTAGAAATAAAAACCAAATTATAAATGCTTTATAAAGAGCATAAAGAAGTACTTCCTTGGCCAATAAAGTCTTCCTATGGAACTGCTAGGCCCTTACCCCACTATGTTGCTTGGTTGGTGGGAGCCTTTCTTTAAACAGGGCAGGGAAGGGGCATAGGTAGAAGTAGTCTAGTGAAAATCAAAAAAGCCCAAGCTTGGGCGGCGCCTGTGGCTCAGTTAGTAGGGTACCGGCCCCATATACCGAGGGTGGCGGGTTCAAACCCAGCCCCAGCGAAGTGTAAAACAAAACAAAACAATAACAACAACAAAATAGCCGGACGTTGTGGCAGGCGCCTGTAGTCCTAGCTACTTGGGAGGCTGAGGCAAGACAATCACTTAAGCCCAGAAGTTGGAGGTTGCTGTGAGCTGTGCAATGCCATAGCACTCTACCGAGGGTGATAAAGTAAGACTCTATCTCTACAAAAAAAAAAAAAAAAGCCTAAGCTTTAGGGCCGGGTGTGGTGGCTCACGCCTGTAATCCTAGCACTCTGGGAGGTTGAGGTGAGTGGACTGCCTGAGCTCATGAGTTTGAGACCAGCCTGAGCCAGAGTGAGACACTATCTCTAAAAAATAGTAAGGCTAATATTATAGTCCCAGCTACTTGGGAGGCTGAGGCAAGAGAATCACTTGAGCCCAAGAGTTTGAGGTTGCTACGAGCTATGATGGCACGGCACTCTACTGAGGGTGACAAAGTGAGACTCTGTCTCAAAAAAAAAAAAAAAAGCCCAAGCTTTGATGAGAAATTCCGGATATTGTTACTACTATAATCATCACTTTTATCACCCAACCTGGCCAAAGAAGCCTCACTCTGAGTTCCCAGCAAAGCATGTGCACCATCCTTAGCCATCACTCCTCATACATGGCATCCAGAGAAGCTGGGCCTCTAGTCTGTGACCCACACTCTATAAATAGCATGGACCAGCAATGACACAGACAGGCTTGACCATAGTTAGGCTGTGGTCCGTTTCCAAATAGGAGCTGCACAGAGTTCACCCACTCAAGGAGCTCCTTGTTCACCCACAACAGTGTCTTGCATTAAGAAAACAGACAGCCCCTGCCCTGTCCTCTTAAATAATCTACAGATGTTAATTTCTGTAGAAAAAGCCTCAACAACCCAGCAACTGACTATCTATTCCCTGAGATAATTCCTGAACCTAGAACTTTGTCCAGGTCCTCAGAGAACTGTCAGCTAGCTCTGTATTCCTTTCCTCCAATCAGGGAACCATATTTGAGTTCTAATCATATTTCAGACATATACTATGTGCTTTATAAACATTTCAAATTTAATCTTCATAATAACTCTAAAGCCACACTGGTGGCAGAGCAAAAAGTTAATGTAAAATCTGGCTGCCCCATAATAGCTTTTTCACTATAGCAAACTGCCTCCAAGGAAGGCAGGAAGGATGTAATTTGCAAGAGGATGGAATTTCCCCCAACACAGAGGGGATTTAACAGAAAGCCTTGCATGACTCTGTGGTAGCTGATGGAAGAGAGGCTGCCCTGCACCATGTGAGGTCTAACTTACCCCCTCACGGATAGCAGAATAGGCAGATCAGCTGTGACAAGGTCACACAATGGAAGTGCACCCTGTAACGAAAGAATGCTGACTAAAGATACACATCATGTGTGGATGAATCCCCGAAGCGTAATGTCCAGTGAAAGAAACCAGTCACAAGAAGTATACATTATACAATCCCATTTATGTGAAGTACAGAAACAGTCAAATGACTATGCAATATGTAAGTGGACACTGTAGTTGTTCTTGAGGGCTACCATCCATGAAAAGGAGGCCAATGCCAACTGAACCTGGCATTAAGGCAAATTTCAAATCAGGCCACTCTCATATTGTGTCCACACATCCAAAGCTAGGTGGTGACTCCTACCCTCACCCCAACAAGGCATTCATTCCACCCACAGATGTGGAGGTCAGGTTCTGGATCTGACTTACTGATACTGAGTAAGTTAGTTCCTCATATGAGTTATGCCTTATTTGAAAACGAGGGCTAGATTAACTGATTTCCTTGTGATTCTATGATAAATTTAATAAAGTAACTAGTAGCTTTTATTTAAGTGCTTGCTTTGAAAGAGTAAGGTGTCTGACTAAATTAAAACTTTTTTTTTTTTTTTGCCCCTCAATGTATCAGTATGTACAGAGAAAATAAAGATTAGCTCCCACATTCTGGGGGCAGGTAGGGTAAGATCAGATTGGAAACATTAAACTCGGGCTCCCTTTATCACTAAGCTCAAGGCTCTTGGATGGGAAAGATAGTTTAATAAAATCTGTCAACGCCTGTAACTTGTCACTCAACATTCAACACTGCTGTGGTTGAGTAGCTTCCTTATACACCACAGTTCTGAGCAGAAACTCCACAACCTTGGAGCCTTGTCATGACAGGGAAAACACTTTACGAGTATCTACTGGGTTATGACCATGGAAAGCATGCTCAAGACATGTTCTTTATTTATTTAAAAAATTCTCCCAGTGTTTAAATTGGGCCCCAAAGCTCCAATATATCAGGCCCTACAGGCATGTAAGCACTATCTCCCTCCAGGTTCTGAGCACAACATCTCCTCACTTCCCTTCTTAATTCTGGTAACAGTAGCAGCATTAACCATAGTAACAATACTCACAAACACATTAATACTGAGTGCTTACTATGTGCCAAGTAGCCTGGTAAACATTTTACATTCTAGTTCACTTAAATGTCAACTGCAGGACCATACTTGAGGCAATCAAGACACCCAGGAAAGCCTTGCTCCTCCTTCTAAAGCTACCATTATAAGTATCCAAAAAAGCTGTGTGTATTTTTGCTTCTTTGCTTAGAATCTTTTTGGTAGCCACCCTCCCACTGATTATACCAAATATCAAGCCCATTCAAAATCTTCCAAGTATTTAGGGCCTTTCACTGTGCAAGCCCCATCACCCTTCTAGTTTCATTTCCAACCTCTTTTCTACCTGTATCCTGGTCCCCAGAAACACTACATTATACTATCCCAGCACATGAGAGCTTTTCTCTCTTTGCATTTACTGCTATGTCTGTCTGGGATGCCCACTCCCATCTCTGCCTGTGAACTATTTACTCTTCAGAACCCCAGATAAAATGTCACTGTGGCCTCCTTTAGTGACCCAGGAGGGCAGAGTTACTTATTTCCTTTTCTGTAGCCCCTATGTACCTTCCATGGTACTTCGTTAGAGCACTTATTGTAATAGACTACAGTTAGCTGTCTATGAACTTGTTTATCTGAAAAACTAAGTGCCTTGAAAGGAAAGACCCTATTTATGTATATATTCTGCCTAGCCATTTTCTTGCACTAAGAATTAAAAAAAATGTAAAGCATATGAATGAATAATTGAATTCAACAATAAATTGTTATTTTTTCCTCTCTCATCTCTGCCAAACATGTGTTCTAGAATATGGAAATAGGATGGCAAATATAAGCCATCCTTACAGCTTTACGAACACATCAATTCATATCTGTATCTCATAAATGGCAAAATGATACAAACTCCATTCTTTCCTCCTTCAAATTTTCGATGTCTCTCTAAATCTACAGTGAGGGAGCAGAACCCATGTCAAGTCAGTTCAATGTAGTGGCTGTGCAACAACACCTAGACAGCTGTAGGAGGTAGAACAAGAGAAGGTTTTTGGCATCAGGCCAAAACAAGTTCTTACTTACCTCCTTCTTGGGAATTCATGATGTTCAGGGCAAACAGCATTGCATTGGAGAATGTGGTTGCTTCTTCCTTACTTGCAAAGTTTAAGCCGTAGACTTGGCGGGCATCTCGCCACTGGTGGAAGGTTGGTGTTGCCTGATTGTACTTCAGCCCTTTCACGATTGAATAATTGATCACAACCTGGAGAGAAAAAGAGAGAGAAATACATGTAAGTAAATACAATGTAAATGAGCTGAAGGAACCTGTGGTGGTGTAAGAATATTGTATCCTCCTAGAGGACAGGGAGATGGGGATAGGGTTTGAAGAAGGGAAAAGCATGATTAGGCAAATTTTCAGACCACAATCTATACAATCATAAGGGTTCCTTCAACTGTAATGCTGTGTAGTCACAACCTCCAGATGAGATGAGCTGAGCTGGGTGTCAGGTTCCCTGGTTCCTAGTGTTGGCCCTCCTCTTAGCCATGCCATTCAAGGCAGTCACTGTACTTCTCTGGGGCTCAGTTTCTCAGATTATAAAATGGGAATCATAATCCTGGTTTTACCAACCTGATGGGGTTACTGTGAGGATCATATTATGATACATATCTTACCTATTAATATATTTTATCTTCTAGATATAAGGCTCCTTAAGGGCAAGTGTCTTTGTAATTCATATTTATGGCTCCTGTACGTCTCTACATAGTGTCTAGTACTTTGAATGGATTAATAAGTAGGTTATGAGTTAAAAGAATAACTTGGAAAAGTTAATGTTCTATACAAATATATGGCATTATTAATATCTTTATTATTATAATCTATCAATAAACATCAACAGACTTCCAGGAGCAATGCCAGGCCCAGCAGTGAAAGATACAGAGAAGATTAAGACAGAACCAGATAGTCAAGTACTTACAATCTGTCAGGGGTTTCAATTCTAGGTCTGTCTGACCTCTAAACCTCTGCTCTTTTAAACATTTAAAAGAGAATTATTTCAAAGTACTTCAAGACTGTATTTGTAAGTGGTGCTAACGAAGGCAGTAAAGCCCTGGAGAAGAAGATGCTATAGGCTAGTTTGGAGCCACATGGTCTAACACTATGGAATTTATTACTCATCAGCTTTCCTGTCTGTAAAATGGGGGAGAATGTGATATGGTTATGCTCCATGTGATATGAGAATGTGATATGGTGAGGACAAAATTACATAAGAAATTACCTGATAGCCCCTGTCACACAGCAGGTGGTTAAGGAGTGTTAACTGGGAAACACTAAGGTCCCTTTGTATGGAGGTATGCAAGCAGAGTCTGGATGAGGCCAGAGGGACAGCTGGTAGTGATGCCTCAGAAGGAACTTTGTGGTAGGAGAGGTACAAGGTGATTTCTCAGATTTTGTTTGGCTTTGAGGCTTTAGGGCTTTGTGATCTGAGGTTGAGGATAACTCTCTTTACTACCTTCCCTGCCAGGAAGGTTAGCTGACAGGGAGATCTGGAGATGCCAAGGGACATGGCCAAGAAACCTAGCTATTTAGCTGGGGCACTAACATGGGAAGTCTGGCCTATCTCTCTTTTTTATTGCTCCACTTTTCTGTGTTGCTGTGCTGATAAAGTAAAGCCAGGGCATAGCAAACATGAGCAACATCTAGAACAGCTTTTTTCCAAGTCTTAGGTGGAAGTTGGGTTTGGGTCTTCCTACAAGAGTAGGGAAGGAAGGAGTAACAGAAAGTACTAGGTCAGCTAATGAAATGTAATTGTTTCACAACTTAATTGTTACATATTGACAAGCACACATTTTGGCTAACATCTACACACAGGTTCCTCTGTGTCTCTGTTTCTTATTCTTTGTGCTAGGAGTATAGAATCCCATGTATACACAGCTAAATCAAAAGAATTAAAATGGGAATCATCAGTTTTAGTACTACTAGGTCATTGGAAACAGGGCTGGCGGTTTTGTGGTGTATATAAGAGCTAGCAAAGTGAGTGTGGTTACAACAGCTCTGAAGATTAGAAGACATATTAAAAGTTCAAATGAGAGGGGTAAGAACTTCTTCCATTTTGCCGTGGAAAATGGAAGTCTATATAATCAGAAGTTCTGTGTCTAAGTTCTTTTCTTTTTGTTGTTGGTACTGTACTTTTTATGGGCATTAGCAAACTGGAGCAAGCCAGAGAAAAATACTCCAAGTGGAAGAAAGTCTGGAAACCACATAATGTAAAGAAATGTGAGAAATATTGAAGAAAGACTCTTTGGTGTATCAAAACTGTTATCTCCAGGAATCTGAGGAAATGTTGAGATGAGATTAAGAATCTCAGGTTGGCTACCTTCTTAGAGGGGAACTTAGTGGGAATGAAAATTGGGGGTAGGCTGATCCTATCCAAAATATAGAAAGTACAGCCAGCAGAGAATCACTGAAGACAGCTCAAAGGGACCTCAGGGATTCTCTAGCTCAAACCTTTCTTTTTACAACTGGGGAACTGTGGCCAGGGAGAATGAGTGATTTAATTATTAAACTGAGTGAATTACAAGTTAGTTAATGGGATAACTGAATTTAGAAGCTAAGTCTTTAGCCTAGGACTTTGTGCTGCTGCTTATTACCAGTACTGCAGACTCTTTTATCTGCATGGGATATATCCTAAGACCCCCAGTGGATGCCTGAAACTGAGGTTAGTCCATAAGTTCTATGTATACTATGTTTTTCCCTACACTTACATAGCTATGATAAAGTTTAATTCATGAATTAGGCACAGTAAGAGATTAACAACAGTAACTAATAATTAAATAGAACAATTATAATACTCAAAATGGCACACGACTTAAAACTTATGGTTTTATTCCAGATTTTCTATCAGATATTTTTGGACCACAGTGGACTGTGGATAACAGAAACCTTAGAAAGTAGAACCACAGATAAAGCGGGGTTTGGTATATAATGAGTTGAAAGCTTGCCTCCTATAATTCCCTCTCTCTAACATCTGGAGTTTCCTCAAATGATTCTGATTGTAAAAGGTGTTAGGATATTACATTGGGAGAGTGCAATGGACCCTTTCTAGAGGACACATCCTTGTCCTATAAATTCTCTGGGCTCTGTGCTGTACACAGCTGGTGTCTGACTGCATGCTCTTGGGACTACCATTTGTGCCCTGTCTATACTGTGAGTATGATGGCAGCTCACCAACTGTTGCCATCTACCATTTACACACAACTCCCAGTAGTCCATGACTACTTTGATGACAACCAGGCAATGAACAGATAGTTTCAAGAAAAAGGGTTCTGGATTAAAATTCTGGTTTATCTGGGAGTAGTGGCTCAAACATGTAATCCTAGAGCTTGGGAAGACAGGTAAGACGGTCACTTGAGGCCAGGAGTTCAAGACCAGCCTGGACAACATAGTGAGACCCTGTCTCTACAAAAAAATCCTTTCAAATTAGCCAGGCATGGTGATTTGTGCCTGTTGTCCCAGCTACTCGGGAGGCTAAGGCAGAAGGATCACTTGAGCCAAGGAGTTTGAGGTTGCAGTGGGCTATGATGATGCCACTGCGTGTCAGCCCAGGCAAGAGTAAGACCCTGTTTAAAAAAAAAAAAGAGAAATTACTTTTAGTTGAATAACCTTACATCAGTTACTGACATCAGTTTCTTCATATATAAAGTGAAGATATTATAAATAATGCTAAACTGAATACCCTGTGAAGATGTACTTCTATTGGATAAATCCCTATTAGCAGAACTACTAGATGGATATTTTAAAATTCATTATTTATGCTGAGCATGATGGCTTACACCTGTAAACGTAGCACTCTGGGAGGCCAAACTGGGAGGATGGCTTGTGGTCATAAGTTTGAGACCAGCTTGAGCAAAGTAAGACCCCCATATCTATACAAATAGAAAAATTAGGCTCGGCGCCTATAGCACAGTGGTCATGGCACCAGCTACATACACTAAGGCTGGAGGGTTCGAACTCAGCCCAGACTAGCTAAACAATGCCAAAACCAAACAAAAAAAAAAAAAAAAAAAAAAAAAAAAGAAAAAGAAAGAAAGAAAAATTACCTGGGTATGGTGGTATGTGTCTGTAGTCCCAGTTACTTGGGAGGCTGAGGCAGGAGGATCATTTGAACCCAGGAGTTTGAGGTTGCTGTGAGCTAGGCTGAGGCTATAGCATTCTATCCTAGGCAACAGAGTCAGATTCTGTCTTACAAAAAAATTTTTTTTATATTTACTGTTCGAAAATTGCTTTCTAAAAAACAAAAGTACAATACAGTGTGTTTTAGATATATGTGCAGATGACAAATGGCCAATATGTCCCTTGGCCATCTTTTGAGAGCTGTCCAATATTCATTAACTGTCAGACAGACCTGACCAGCTATCTACCTAATGGTTCTGTTATTTACTCTGCTTAGAATAAATGGGAGGAACCAGCTAAACATCTGTATTCTTGCAAGTCTACTTTTGGGTTTTTTTTTTTTTTTTGAGACAGAGCCTCAAGCTGTCACCCTGGATAGAGTGCCGTAGCATCACTGCTCACAGCAATCTCCAATTCCTGGGCTCAAGCGAGTCTCCTGCCTCTGCCTCCCAAGCAGCTGAGACCACAGGCGCCCAGCACACAATGCCCAGCCATTTTTTGGTTGCAGCCGTTGTTTGGTTCATTGTTGTTTGGTGGGCCCGGGCTGGATTCGAACCCGCCAGCTCAGGTGTATGTGGCTGGCGCCTTAGCCCGTTGAGCCACAGGCACCAAGCCTAGAAATTTCTTGAAAAACCTTCATACCATTAAGGCTCATTAATAAGGGAAAGAGATGCTTTGGGGGGGTGCCAAGACCTCAAAGTTAGAGTACCTTATATCAGGGGTCCTGACAAGGGGATGTCCCTTTTAGCTACAAGAACCTGAAACTTAACAGGGCTACTTTGACCAAAGCAGAAACCCATTCAATAGGCAACACACTAAAACTAGAACCCAAAGTTTCTGTTCTCTTTTTTCTAATTGTGAACATGCTGATTCTCTCAGAGATAGCAGCTAATCTGCTGCTCCACTTAGCCAAAGCTTGACCAACAAAGTGCCAGAAGATGCTGTTTAAATAGTTTCTCATAAATGCTGAAATCCACAGATCTGTTAACTTTATTGTTAAAAATGCCCTTTTGAATCTCTAAGAAGAGAGTTAGAGGGAGAACTAAGTACTAACCAAAGTCACTGTGGTTAAACCAGAAAACCCACTTCTCCTCGTCTCTATTTTGGTCCATGTCCCATTAGACTACTTGTCTTATGTCTGTATGTCTCTTCATGATACAAGTGTACAAGGTTGTTATCTTGTATTTGCACAGGTTTGTCAATTATACTCACAAACTAGCTCATCTGATTGCCTAGGATGTACTATTAAGGAAAGAAATGACCCCAGGTTCTCTAAATCATCTTGATACTCTTTCCAGAGTAAGGCTAGAGGGGTGGGGTGATAAAACAAAAATCTTAACAGCCACCTTATGTATCGATATGTAGGTACGGAATAAAACTAACACATTTGTGCAACATACTTTTTTACATCTAGTATTTTATTCTAATCTGACAATAACACAGTGAATAGGTAGGGCATAGATTTCTGTCTTCATATGACAGATGTGAAAACTGAAGTTCAGAAAAGATAGTTTGCTTAAGATGTCATACTTAGGAGCATAAGCATATGGAGTCAGAATTTGAACCGGGATGCTCTGACTCCCAATACTGACCTTTCTTTTTCCTTGACTCCTTTTCACTACTGGTGTGTGCAGGGGAGCAATGGTGACAAGCGGTGCATGGTTGGCAGGGGTGGGGGTTGGAGGGTAGAGTCTATAAATTGAGCACTCACCTGCTGATCCTGTAGCTTGACTCCAACGACTCTGAAGGTGTTGCTAGCAGTGTTATGGTAGATGTTGATCCGGCTGAAACCCTGCTGGCCAGGCTTGATTGGTACCCATTTCTTACTGGTGTCATCGTAGACCATCACAGAAGCCCGGGCTTGGCAGATACTTTGTTCGCTGCAGAGAAAGAAAAAACTGAAGTGTCAGTCTCAGCCACAGCAAATGGAAGCTGGTTTTGCCCTTTTCTAACACAGAGGCCATTTGCTATTTGACATGAAGAAACTTCTAATTGCCAGAATATCAAACTGTCTGTGGAAGGGCTGCTATGTGAGATGATAAGTTTTCATTCTCCAAAGACCATGAGTGTGGAGAAGAGGTTTTGTGCCAAAACTTTCAACAACTCAGAAAAGACTCATAGTTTTGTTTTCAGGGGAAAAGTGGCTTGAATAGGAAAGGAATTACAATTAAAATTTGTCAGCTGTCACAATACTCTGTGTATTATGTTAAATAAAAGAATACATTAAAGCATCTAGGCTTGGCGCCTGTGGCTCAGTGGGCTAAGGCGCCAGCCATGTACACCTGAGCTGGCGGGATCGAATCCAGCCTGGGCCTGCCAAACGACAATGACGGCTGCAACCAAAAAAAAATGGTCGGGTGTTGTGGCGGGCGCCTGTAGTCCCAGCTACTTGGGAGGCAGAGGCAGGAGACTCGCTTGAGCCCAGGAATTGGAGGTTGCTGTGAGCTGTAATGCCACGACACTCTACCCAGGGCGACAGCTTGAGGCTCTGTCTCAAGAAAAAAAAAAAACTTGAGCTAGCAAGGCCTAGGCCTTCAGAGTCCAACACTGGCCAGTCAAGGTCAAAGCCCACGGAAAGTGTGCTCATAGGGCTATAGGAAGGGGAGAAATTCTCACAGTATAATTCCTGAAACAAGCACATTACCTTAATTATTGCCCCACTTCATGGAACAGGATTAGGATCCAAAAGAGTCTCATTAGGATACCATGGAATACTATTCAGCCATTTAAAAAGATGGAGAACCTGGCTCGTCCCCTGTGGCTTAAGTGGCTAAGGCACCAGCCACGTACACCTGAGCTGGCAGGTTCAAATCCAGCCTGGCCTGCCAAACACCGATGATGGCTGCAACCAAAAAATAGCCAGGCATTGTGGCGGGCGCCTGTAGTCCCAGCTACTTGGGAGGCGGAGGCAGGAGACTCGCTTGAGCCCAAGCATTGGAGGTTGCTGTGAGCTATGATGCCACAGCGCTCTACCCAAGGTGACAGCTTGAGGCTCTGTCTCAAAAAAAAAAAAAAAAAATGGAGACCCTAATACCCCTAGATAAGAGCCCACGAGGAGACTCCCAAATGAGTTCTTCAGTTCTTTCCACCCTTCCAGAAGCTCTGGTGCTTTTCACTTCTTCTGTATTCCTTTCTAACTTCTAATAAAAGTCCTACCTTACTACTAAAAAAATAAAAAATAAAAAGATGGAGACTTTACATCTTTTGTATTAACCTGGATGGAGGTGGAACACATTCTTCTTAGTAAAGCATCACAAGAATGGAGAAGCAAGAATCCAATGGACTCAACTCTAATATCAAGAAAATAGATGATCTAATACAAGGTGGGGGGAGGGGAGTGAGGGAGCTGGAGAGGGGAGGAAGGAGGAGAATTGGGGCCACAGTGTGTGACACACCTCTGGAGAGCTGGACACAATTATAAGAGAGACTTTACCTAACAAATGCAGGCAGTGTAACCTGATTCTTTGTACCCTCAGTGAATCCCAAACAACAACAACAAAAACTACAAAGTGTATCCAGCAAGCACTTTTATCGAGGAGGATAAAAAGGTTACAGTGGCACATTTGTCAGTTTTCTCTGATATGACTTGCAAGAATGGGATTGGTGCCAGCCAGGGATGGTCACACAGAGGGCACCCAACTGGGAAAGTGACTGCCAGCTCAAGAGTGTCAAAGACCGGACATTTCCTGTTCTTAGAAAGTTGAAATAGGTCAGTCTTGAAAAACATCTGACTGGACGTTTTAACATGGCTGAAGATGATTCAGAAGACAAAAAGCCAGTTTTTAATTTTCACAAGCTAAAGGCATTGCAGCTCCAGTTGACAGGGGCAAAGTGTGAATGAGGCATGTTTATTATTAAGAGAAGTGAAAATGCTATAGGTGGTCACCTGCACAAATGTTATCCTCACACAATAAGCCCCCCACTTCAGTGTCCTGGATATTTCTTCTCCTTCCCCCTATTTGTGTACACCCCCAAGGAAAGTGTAGGGCTGGCTTTATTTCTTGGGTAGTTGAAGTCCACAGCCCCTTAGCCTGTGCCTCCAGCCCACCTGGAGGGAACCGCAATTCCCAGGAGGCACTGACTGTTGTATTTTATTGCTTAATTATTATACCTATTTAATGCTACTTAGAACATTGTCAGCTGTTGAGAAAAGGTAATTATCACTAGTCGAATGAAAAACACTTTTTTGGCTGCTTTACGGACACACATTTTACTGGTACCTTGATACATAATGAAGCCTGATAGCAAAACTTTTGCTTGTCTCTTCTTCAAGCCACAGCTGTTTCCCTGCTAAATTCATCCCATCTGTCTTCCCTTCCGTAAAGCTGTAGGCAGTACAGCATAAGTACAGAAGCAGTTCAGTGCTATTTTGGATAAACATAGCTGAAATTTGAATCTTTGCCATTTGCGATGCACACATTTTGTTTTACTGCTGTAAAGAGAGCTGTCAAAATACAACTACATGGATAATTTACTAACATACAGTCAAATATAAGGTTGATCAAAGAGAAAGTACAGGGGGTCAGTGTGTCTGTTCCAGTATGTGCTCTGAAAGGTGTCTCTGACCTCAGGGTCCCCATCAATTCCGTGTGGGGAAAGTGGCATCTGAAGTCTTTGTTTTAATCTTGCAGAGGATTTTCAAGAGTTAACAGTTCCTTGTAGGTGTCTGCAGCATGTCTTTTGGAGTCTTTAAAAGGCTTTAGATGTCCACTTTTTTTATTCCCCCAAATCATTAATTGCATCAGTGGAAAATGTTTTCTCTTTTTCAGCCCAGGCAGAATTGAGCTACATTGCCATTTTGCTGAGTTCTGAAATTGATGGCATTGAACCTTTGTTACCAATGACATGGTCTATTTCACTTTTATCTTTTTCTTGATTTCTGGACTATTGGTGCATCAAAATGTACCATGGTCATTTTTTTATTATATCAATATACATGATGCTTTAGAATCAATGGAGATGTTTTCTCAAATGAATTTCTCTTCCGAGACCACTCGCCCCCATCTTGACCACTCTTCTCACCCAAATATTTACCGCTTTCTTTTTCCATGTACAAAAGTCTCTTCTAGGTGACTTGTGTGAGGGGAGGAACCAATATCTGGTTTATTTAGCAGCCGCTGTGACCAGAGTGGATCAAAGTTCTAGGACTTCTTTGTAAACAAAGGTGACTGAAACACATCCTTGGTGTGAGGTCTTATCCCATTGTTGACTCCTTAGTCCCAAGGTTTAGCTTTACCTTACCTCGGCCGTGCAGCAGAGGGAATAGAGAGGATTGTGGGAGAGGTTTGGAGGTCAAGGGAGGAGCGAGGCCCAGGACTTTCTGCCCTTCTCCACTTGCTAGAACTCAAATTTGTGATCCGGAAGAGGAGAAACCTACAAAGCGGTGAGCTCTAGCATTCTCTGCCCCAGCCCCCTCGCCTCCACAAACAACCCTTCGTAAATAACTGGTAGCAGAAGGCAGCTCAAGCACAGAGAGATGTGACAAGAAAGCATTATCTTTCGGGGTAGAGGGCAGTGCAGCTCCGAAGGCGAGGATAGTGCCAGTGAGCTTGCCCTCCTAACATCATTAATCCATCTTTGCAAAACCACCACAAATCTCATAAACTACACAACCTCCTTGCCATGAAGTCTTGCCTGTCTTATTTCCACTGTGTCCTGATACCCAGCAGAGAAGACATTGTAGACACTTAGAAAATATTTGTTGAACAAATGAATAGTGAGTAATAAAACAAATAATATTGTATTTACTTTGCATTGCCTTAAGACCCCGACTTCTAAAAAAAAAATGGAAAAACCCAGATGGGCACCACAGCGAGCGCCTGTAATCCCAGCGGCTTCCGGAGGCTGAGGCAGCGGGATGTCCACAGCCTGAGTCTGAGGTTGCAGTGAGCTGTGACGCCACTGCGCTCTGCTCAGGGCAGAGGGTGGGACTCTGTCTCAACAACAAAGCAAAGAAATAAAAATAAATAAATACATAAAAAGTTTTGCCTTTTGGTCAGCTAGAAAATGCTAGCATCCTTGTGTGTCTTGCATTTAAACAACTTTAGCAAAATCACAGAGTGCTTCTGAGTCTCCAGCTGCTGCCAATGAAATTGTTTCATTTTGAGACCATTTTTCTCATCTACTTATTTTTTGGAGGAAAAAACATCCTAGCCTCTTTGTGATTTTTTTTTTATTTTTATTTTTGAGACAGCATCTTTCTCTGTCACCCACACTTGGTATACCTTCATAACTCACTGCAAATTCAGACTCCTGGGCTCAAATAATCTTCCTGCCTCAGCCTCCTGGGTAGCCGGGACTACAGGTGCATCACCATGCCCAGCTAATTTCTTTTACATCTTTTTGTAAAGACAGGATCTCACTATGTTGCCAAAACTAGTCTGAAACTCCTAGGCTCAAGTGATCTTCCTGCCCCGGCTTCCCAAAGTGCTGACAGGTGTGAGCCATCATGCCTGGCCAGCTCAGGTTACTTTGGAGGCAAAAATATGTGTCTATCCCAAATGCAACCAATTCTATTTCACCCCAAAGCGGACATGGCAGCTTCTGTCAGTGGTTCTTCGAAAGCCATTTACACAGAAACTTTATACACAGAACTTTATTGGCTCCCTGTATAAAAAAGAATAAGCAAATCTTTTCATTTCCCCTCTGATTCCATCTGACCCAGGACTAGTAAGTGCTTCAGATGTCAAGTCCACTGGTCTTTCATTAAAATTCATTCTTTCACTCAACACCTGAATGCTTCAGACACTTTCCTGGATGCTGAGGGTACCAGCAAGAGTCAGCCTCTGCTGTCAAGGAGGTAACACTGCAGTGCACGGTGTAAGAGCTGGGTGTGGAAGACAGTAGGAGGAAAGGAAGCTGCGGACAGCAGAGCAAGCTCGGCAGGGGAGTGACACTTGACTCCGAAGGAGGAAGAGCATATGCAGAGTAGAATAAGGTACTTTCTCTCATAATAGTCTTTGGATTGTACATTTTAGGAAACCATTTTAGACTCAAGGCCCAAGATGAGAAGAAGCACATGACTTCTGGCTGACAGTTCTTACATCTCTATTTCATGACAAGGGTCTGTGCCTTGTTGGCCCTCCTGACTTCCCAGCCAGCCTAGAGCACCCTATGGCCATTCAGCTTGAAGACCATGCTGACTCAAGCCACTTCTTATAACAGCTGTGCAGCATAATCCAATCACTGGGGGAGTCTACAGGCATATTTTTTTACCTCAGTAGGAAAAAAATATGTACGTTATAAAAAAGGGTATCTATGGTAATGTTACTCTATAAATTTGCCATTTGATAGTTTTTCAGGTTTTTTCCAATAGTCCACTGACAGCTTCTCTCTATTTTTATGATGAATCTAGAACCTAATCCCTAGACTCTCTTTGCATGGGAGGAACTCTAACCATTCTTCCAGTTGGCACATGCCCACCTAAGCTATTTAAATAATGATATCACCTGGAAATAACATGAGCACTAATTGACATGACCACTCAGTGTTCCTATGACCTTTTATTCAGAAGCTTGTGTAGAAAATTAGGTTGCCATGGTTAGGTCCTCTTGATCAAAAATTGTTAACATGGTTGGACAAATGGTGTTATAGAAGAGAACACAGTAGCTATCAAGAGCTAACATGAGGCCAGACATGGTGGTTAACACGGGGCCAGATGTGGTAGTCAACATAAGGCCAGACATGGGAGTCAACACGAGGCCAGATATGGTAGTCAACACGAGGCCAGTCCTGGTAGTCAACACGAGGCCAGATGTGGGAGTCAACACAAGGCCTGACATGATAATTAACATAAGGCCCGGCATGGTAGTGCACACCTATAATCCTAGCATTCTGGTGGGAGGATTGCTTGAGGTTGGGTGTCTAAGACTAGCTTGAGCAAAAGTAAGATCCAGTCCCTACAGAAAATAGGAACATGAGCTAGGCATGGTGGTGCATGCGTTTTATCCCAGCTACCAAGAGTTTGAAGTTGCAGTGAGCTATGATGACAGTGCTATAATCTAAGCCAGGCAACAGAACAAGACTATGTCTCAAAAAAAATTATTCTGAATGTCATACACTTAGGCTTTTCATTTATGCTAATTGTTTACAGGGAGCTTACACATTTGTTCCATCCTCTAGGGTGGGCTGGTTGCTGTCACCTGCCTTTGTTCATTTTCATGGAGGTCACAACTTAATGACTCTGTCTGGGATTCAAGCAAATGATTACAAGTCCTTAGTGGACTAATCTAACTAGCTTTTGATTTGAAAAGGACAAAAACCAACTAATAATTATCTGAGACTTAATTACTTAATATTTCATTGTACAAGTAGGGCTGCTACCACTCTAGTCAACTGGGATGCCAAGAAATTACTAAAAAAAAATTAATACACAGTATTAAACATATTTACACACACCGAACTATTTCAAACCAGTAATGCTGGAATAAAGACAAAATAATACTGTGTATTTACATAACACCATAACACCTTTCATTAGAAAAATCTCAAGCCTTCACAAACTAACTAAGCTGCACAACACCCTACGAGGTATGTAGGAAGGAAGGTAGAACAATAAACAAGAAGTCGATGGAGGGAGAAGGCGAGTGTGTGTGTACACAGTGAGCAGGACTCCTGCTGGGCAGCCCCTGAGCGCTCAGGTTCAGGCCACCCCACGCTAGGAGACACAGATGGACAGCACCACCATATTGCACAGGTGAGTGTGGATTTCAGAATTGTTCTTTATGTTGTTCTTCAGCTTATAGATCGGTATTTTCCTCTGAACTGAATTGACTGGACAAAGGTACACTTAAGTCCCCCATTAGGCTATGACAGTGACTCCTAATGTAGTCATTTGATCCAACTAAATACAAGTGTTTTAAAAAATTCTTCCTTAGTGACAATTTGTACAGAAATATGGCAGCTTATTCTTTGGAAAAGTATTGAGATGATGGGGTACATGCTAGTCATTGAGAAAGGCCTGGGGCAACCTGGTCCCCTCTAAGAGGGTCAATGCTGGGGGAATAAATTTGTGCCTGGGGCTGCTTCAGCGGCTGCCACGCCCAGCACCTCCCATGTAGGTGAGCACAGAGGACTGGCTGGCGCTTCTAAGGGCACCTGGGCAGGCCAGGGGCTTGAGGTCATAGAATGCCAAGACAACCAGTGTGAATACAAGAATATCAACAGGCCAGTGGGAGTAGTGAATTTTGTATTTAGAATTTTAAAGGAGCACATATTAACATCTTTGAATAAATTTCGAATTTACTATTCTATTAGATTTCTAAAAAATGTAGTTGTGGAATGTAGTACTCATTTGGGTATCTTACACAAAGGATTTATTCACCTGATCCTTTGAGGAAAAAGAATTTTCTCTATGTAAGTCTTTGTCACAGTAAAGTCTCTATTTTGGCTTAACCTTTCAGATTTTCAGATAATTTAGGTATCACAGTTACCCATGATAAGATAGTTTTCAGACACTATAATTTAAATGTCTCTGAAATGTAATAAATAGAGCTTTGTCTGGGTTTTGGAAATTATGTTTTCTTCTCAAACAGCTGTTCATTTGTATTAACAATTTCCTCTGTCTCTAGAAGAAAGGCAGCATTTCTTTTTACACATAATCTCGTCTCCCTTTCATCACGTTAGCTGTGTCTAGTCTGTTTTTGTGGTATTATTTTTAATATCCCTATTCACCATGGACAGGGCTTCCAGAGAGGAGATACCAGTCGCGTGGTCCTACACTAGTCTAGGCCAGACCATTACTTCCTATCTGGCTGGCTAACTTCACTGCCTTTTTTTTTTTTTTTTTTTTTTTTTTGAGACAGAGTCTCAATATGTTGCCCTTGGTAGAGTGCTGTGGCATCACAGCTCACAGCAACCTTAAACTCCTGGGCTTAAGTGATTCTCTTGCCTCTGCCTCCCAAGTAGCTGGGACTACAGGCGCCCACCAAAATGCCTGGTTTCATTGCCTTTTTAATTCATCTGTGACCATTTTTGTAAAATGGATGGAAGGATTTGGTGTGCTCTCACCGAACAGGTACAATGTAGGGGTATACGTCACACCTCCTGGGTGAAAGGCTCAACTACAATTTGGACTTTTCCTAACAAATGCAAACAATGTAACCTAATCCTACATTAATCTGAAATAAAATTTAAAAATGAATAAATAAAACAGATTAAAAATGAAAACCTTTGCCCTGCCTTTAATTGATAAAGCAAAAGAATTCTTAGTTTTTCATTTTGGGGACCCAAATTAGCACTCAAAGGATAGTGAAAACTAACATTTGATATATGATGACCTTCTAACAACCTCATGATATAGGTGGGAGAAATGCTGTTAAAACTGGATTTTATTTTGAAGAGATTCAGGTTCAGGGAAGCTAAATGTTACAAATTCCCATGGCTAATGGTAGGCTGGGCCTCACACCACACTTGATCTTAGCCAAAAGACCAAGAAGTGAGTCACACACTCTGTTGTACTCAATAATTCTGAGATTCATTGGAGGAAAGAGTAGGTAAGGGTACGGGTTCTGAACCCAGACAGTTTGGGTTCAAATCCTGGCTCTACCTCTTCTGTGTGATTGAGAGCAAACTACTTAACATGGGCCTAAACTTACTCATATGTAAAATTTTAACAATTGTGTTATCTCCGTTACAGGGTTCTTGAGAAGGTTGAATGAATTATTACATAGCAATGTTAAGAACGGTGCCTGGCACATAGTAAGAGCTCAACAACACTAGCTATGTGAGTTATTCAAAGTCCTCAGCACAGGAAACAATGTGTAATAGGAAAGCAGAATTTGTATTTTGCTCTAAGAAATCCTCTTCAGAATAGACAAGGGGGCTAAGGAAAGCATACTCAAGTCCATTAAGGAACATCCATTCTATCCACTGTTAGCAAAGATAGAATTGAACAGTATTCCAGCTCCTGTGGATTAACCCCGGACTACTCCAGCCTATGAAATTATTGTGAGACAAATAATTTAAAATGTCTCACTATCAGTGGAACAGTTGATATGCAGGTCTCCACTCCTGATATTTAAGAGTGCTGTTTCATGATGCATTCTAGAATACTCCCTAAAAGGCTTCAAGATTTCTTCCATTAAAGTTTGAAACCTGTGGGGCATGTTGTGTTTAAACAGTACTGAAATCAAAGAAACATAATTCCACTCACAATCTTTTGTTCTTAGAGCCTCCTGGAAATTGCTATTTACCGTTGACTGATAATGTGACCAAAGATATGTGAATTTGGAAGCATTGTAGTGATAGCAAAGGTTTTCATTTGTTTGTTTGTCTTTTATTAATTCATTTTTAAATTTTATTTCAGATTAACATAGGATTAGGTTACATTGTTTGCATTTGTTAGGAAAAGTCCAAATTGTAGTTGAGCCTTTCACCCAGGAGGTGTGACATATACCCCTACATTGTACCTGTTAGGTGATCGCACACCAAGCCCCTCCGTCCTGCCCTCTTCACCTTCCCCCTTTCTTGAATTTAATTGTGTTTTTCTCTCATGTGGGTGAATAATTATTCTACTAGTTTCATATTTGTACTGAGTATATTGGATATTTGCTTTTCCATTCTTGAGATACTTTATTAAGGAGAATGTTCTTCAACTCCATCCAGATAAATACAAAAAATATAAAATCTCCATTTTCTTGATGGATGAATAGTATTCCTTGGTATACATGTACCAAAATTTATTAATCTGTTCATGTGTTGATGGGCACTTCGATTGTTTCCACATCTTGATGATTGTGAATTGAGCTGCAATAAACATTGTAGTACAAAGACACAGTCGCTTTACAGTAGCTTCAAATAAAATGAAATACCTTGGAATATACCTAACAAAGGATGTGAAGGATCTCTATGGAGAGAACTATGAAGTCCTGAGAAAAGAAATAGCAGATATTAACAAATGAAAGAACATACTATGCTTATGACTTAGAAGAGTCAACATGGTTAAAATGTGTATACTACCCAAAGCAATCTAGAAATTTAATGCAATCTCCATTAAAATACTAACATCATACCTTGCAGAACTTGAAAAAATAGTTCTTCATCTCATATAGAAGCAGAAAAAAACCCAAATAACCAATGCAATTTTAAGAAATAAAAGCAAATCTGGAGGCATCATATTATCAGACTACAGATTATACTATAAGTCTATAATGATCAAAACAGCATGGTACCAGCACAAAAAGAGAAGCACAGATCTATGTAACAGAATAGAAAACCTAGAACCAGTCCCTTATTGCCATCTGGTCTTCGATAAACCAAACAAAAGCACATATTGGGGAAAAGCATACCTGTTTAATAAATGGTATCTGTCTATTTTAAATCCTATTCCACGTTCCACTCTGAACTGGGTTGAAGTGAAATCCAGAGCCTGGAAGCTGTGGTACAGATTGGACACCCAGAGAGGACTTGGCTTACGGAAATCATCCAACTCCAATCAGATAAGGGAGCTATAGGGAATGAGAAAACAGAGTGACAAAGAAAAACCCACCTGTGATTATAGCACCTTTGTCTCACATCAAAAGGAAGAGGACAGTTCACGGGAGAAGCTCAGTGGCGTTATTTGCAGAGACTAGTCTAGTTAAGCACATATGTGCACCACAAATCCAGATTTTAGTTACGCCTGTTTACATTTCTTCATGTCAGCATCTGATCAGCAACCTCCAAATGTTCTAGTATGCCTAGCAAACAGTTTTTATTTGGAAGCCTTCTATTGATAGTTCATTTTTATTAAAAGATTATTCTCTTGATAAGAAATCTCTGACAGTTTCAGTGATGTTAAGTGAGAGTCCAGATGTATATTGACAGCCCTGTCGGTGTGCATATGCTGTGTCCTGCCATCTCGTACTGAGCGCTGCCGTAGGGAACATTCAGGCTATACCCGGGTGTGCATAATGCATACACGCTGTTTGAACCATGAACTGTATAGAACTTGCTGGCATACTCAGAAATTTGGTAAGGACAAGGATTTTGTGCTAGGATACTTTCTTATGAAATGACTAGTAGCTTTAGGTAAGTTCCACCCAAGGACAATGTGTTCTAGACAAAAGGGCACAGGATTTCAAAGAGAGAAATTTACCTTTTTATCTTGGCTTTACTATTTTACAGCCATGGCTAAAATCATGGGTTTAGGAGACAGACCTGAGATTGTGTTTCAGCTTTGCCACTTACTACTTGTATGAACTTGGCAAGATAGTGGTAGCATCTCATAGCCTCGGTTTCCTTGTCCTGAAAATGAGGATCAAAATAATATCAATAATAACTTCTTCCAAGGGTTAATGTCAAGATTTAAAGATGGATGGAAAAGTGCTTAGCACAGAAATTTTTACATAGAAAGGACTTATTACATATTGTTTATTGCTTTAGCTATGTTTATTATTGAAACTCAATTACCTCATTTGTTAGATAGAAAAAAATACTCTCTCATTTCAGAGCTATGTTCCAGAGTTGAATGAGCTAATGTCTGTGAAAAGTACTTTGTACGTGCTCTGAAGCACTCTATTAAAATAGCAATGACTGAATACAATATTCATTTACTGAGGACCTACTAAGTGCCAGTCACTTTATATACTCTCTCCAGTTCTCACAATAATCCTGTGAGGTAATTGTTATATTGCAGCTGAAGAAACAGGCTCACAAGAATTTACTTAGGATAATGCTCAAATTTCGACCCAGATCTGTTTTATTTTAAATTCAAATTTGTCATTTTGCAAATGAAAAATGCAATATTTCAATGATGATAACCATGAGAATGGTTAATAATAGTTTGTTGACCTCATTGATGATAGGATTGGGCTGATATTAACTAATTTGGGCTGATCTGTCATCTTTGCGTAGCATAGAATCCACTGCATGTATTTTGTATTAAAATGTATGATTTTGATGAAGTGTACTTAATACATACTCATTCACAAACTTGCTTGTGTATCTAGCCACAAAAGACAGATAGTCCATATTTGTACCACGAAGCCCTAGGCTATGAAGGCAGTAAAAAAAAAAGTCAGCAATGTCGTAGGGCAGTGGCCGAGTGGTCTAAAGACATGTGCTGCTCAAGGTGACTAATTTGAAGGGCATACTCTTTTGAATGAATAAATTCTGATTTTTTAATTATAATTTTCAATGCTTTTTAAGTCACTCCTCATGTTTTTACATTTCGGTTACATGAATTTTCATTCATATTGTGGATTACAAATAAACTGAATTTACAATTTGATGCCCCTGCCTGCATACTAATGATAACTAGCTTATTGCTCACCAGCTAACACTGATCTGCTCAGATTGGCATATTGAACCCTGGGCATATTCATGAAGTAATGTATCTGAGTATGTGAGCATCTGGAACCTAGTCGACTGCAGGGAAGAGGCCTGGGCTTTCCAGTTTAGCCCTCCGAGCTGCATGGCTTTGCTAAAGTTTTTTTCTTTTCTTTTCTTTTTTAACCTATAATCCTCAGTCTCCTCATCTGTTAACTTAGAATGATGTACCTGTCTTTGAAAATTTCTGGGCAAGTAATGGGATATTTCAGACAATGTGCAGAAAACTCTGAAACATGTAACTTCCCTTTCTACCTTTTTTTGTCTTAAAAAAAAGCAGGTACTGCTTTTGCAACAATAGAATATTTGCTTTGCTTTTTTGCTGTACCGTATTTCCACACTGGTGGAAAATCATGTCTGGTTAAACAACACAAGGTACGAACAAATTACAAGGAGATCAGACACTTAGCTTTTCAAATGTGTCTTAGATGAGCCCACCAAGGGGGCCGTCCCATCCGCAGAGTGCTGTCAGCCCAGCCATGCAGCAAACATTCCAGCTGCCCTGATGGGACTGAGGCCGTAACCGGCCTCCTCACCCCCCCTTTTGGGTTTGTGCTTGTAAAGCCAGCATCCTGGCCTGCACTAAACACGTGTGTCTACCAGGTTTAAGTTTGAGTTCTTTTAGTTGTAAGAAACTCATAATTTTCACCTGGGTCTTTTGGAGCCCCGGCCTGATAAGAGTATTTTTCTAATGTCCCCACCCCCAATTGCTCTAAGTTAAAATGGCCAGATTTCAGTCATCAGGAGAATAGAATGTATTATTTCTTTGCAGCCTGTCTCACTGGGGGCCAGATTCCAAGGAGTCAGCCCGCGCGTGTGCTCACAGGCCAGGAGAGCCAGGATTTCAACAGTGTCAACAATCTTTGCTCATCATACCAAAAAAGCCCTGTGTCGGTGCCGACTCATTAGCATACAGCCGTGCTGTGCTTGCTAACAGAGCGGCTCGGGTATCTGTAGTTTCTCAGCTTGTCTGTCTTCCTTGACCGAAAAGAGGAGAAAAAAATTGCTGCCGGCCAGGGTGCTGTCCCTCCGCTGTGGCCAGCAGCAGCACTAGGATTCCCAGAGAGAGAGCTTGGAAGAGACTTTAAAGTCATCATCCTTGGGGGAAAGGAGACTATCCACCCTTTGTCTTTCGAATCCTATTTTAAATCAGCAAGCAAACAAAAAAAAAGAAAATCATCAAGTTGTCTGGTTAAACTGATCTAGCCCTGAGTGATTCCTGGTCATCCCTTTAATGGTTTTGTTTTGTTGGAAGAAACAGGAGGCTGTCTAGGCAGAGGTACGCAGCATGTCTCCCCTCGGTCTCTCTCTATCCCTCTTTTGTTGGGGGGATGGAGGGGAGAAGAAACGTACAAGCAGATGTGCTGCTAGATCTACAGGCTTCTGCCAACCATATGGCATCTTAAGGAAAGATGGTTGGAGCGTCTGGATTAGCAAAGAGTCGGGATGGGAAGCCATGTGTCGTGTTGGTACAGGCAGTTGTTTGAGCTCTCTCTAAATGGCTTCAGGAGATTGTGTAATGGAACAAATGGTCCTGTGAGTCTGGGAACAGCCTTGCCTCTGCTGGAGAGGCAATTGGCCCTCGGGCGGGTACTGCTTCCCTTTCCCCCCAATATTATGTATTCTTCTTTTAATGTTCTGCAGACTCAGACTGGACTCAGAACTTTTCAACTTATAATTATGCCTGTGGTTTCTGTCTGCCTGAACGCTCTCTCTTCTCTCTCCCTAACCTGGTAGTGAGTAATACTGGGATCCTCTCCCTGGGCCCTCCACAGGGGTCCAGGCTCAGTGCCCCAACCTTCTGTGCCTCTAGACAAAGGCCTTTTTCCTTTCCCCCTGGCCATTGGGTGCTGGGGTCCACCCACTGGAATTCCCAGAAACCCCAGGAGATGGAAAATCTTTCATTTCTTAGTGAATCAGCGTAGAGTTTTACGTGGTCTCAAACATTGAGCACACGAGTGCTCAATGTCCCTTTACTATTTTAGACTTTGTGTGGCATTTAAAAAATATTTAATATATATACACACAAATATGCAGTATGTATATATACACAATATGTGTGTGTGTGTGTGCGCACACACTAATTCCTTAACAGTGAACTCATTATTCATTTATCAGCAATTTGAGATCTCAGGATTCAACAATACAATTCTCTAATACAAAATGTAAATACTATATAAGTTTAAGAATCGAAACACTGTCATACTAGCAGAACATTGGCAATATTTCCTCTGTGGTCAAATTCTCAGACTATTTTGAGAGGCTGGAGGCAGAAGAAGTGGTGAGACCTTCCAGCTAGAATAGAGCTGGCAAGTCTGTTCTCTTAAGAAAGCTCTTTGGACATTTTAGCTACATTTTAGGGCAAACAGATCTTATTTTGTTGTCATTTCAGGGCCATTGCACATGCAATGCAGTATCTTTAGCTGCTAGGAAAGTTAGGTCCGCCTCCTCCCTGCAGTAGAGAACTATCTCGGAGGCCCCAGGTGTATCACAAATGCAGTTAATGGGAGAGAAAATGGCTAGTTGAATCAGTCAAAGACCATGTCAGTTGAGCCGACCAGGTCATTAAACTAGCTTGAATTAAGGAGTCCGCTGTAGTCCATGAAGGTAGCTGGTCAGTACCTGGTTGTTTTCTGTTTATTGCCTGGTTTGTCTTTAAGTGCAGGGATGGAGGAAGAGGTCAGTATCTGGTTTGGGCGGCATGCTATGGAGAATGTGTGAGTTAATACCTACCTCCCTCCTTTTAGGCAGTGACCCCCAACTGCCCAGACACCTCAAAACGGGATCAAGTAAAAAATAAGTGTAGCATCTAGGTTGAAAATGAGTTACCTGTGGTCAACTGTAGGAAATAGGAAGCTATCACCCAAATTAGAAGTTTAATCAAAGGTACTTTGAGCAATGAAAATATATTTTAATTAGGTGGCACCTGTGACTCAAGGAGTAGGGTGCTGGCCCCATATACCAGAGGAGGCTGGCTCAAACCTAACCCCGGCCAAAAACTGCAAAAAGAAAATATATTTTAATTTATGTGTTGCATAAAAATGCAAAGTCTTTCTTAAAAGAAGAAATGAAACCCAGAGAATGTGTTTCTGGGCTCCAGTAGGAGAAAAGGGCAGGTAGTCTAGAAATCAGAATGTTTTTTGAGACCGTCATCATTTTGTGGCTCAGGCAAATGATTTTTACTGTCTTAAACAAGGTCATCTGAAAATCATTTGAAGACTGTTACCAACTTCCTCCATAAATAACTATTTTCTACAAATATAAGATATGACCTAGAAATTTCAGACGAAGTACTATTTCATTTTGGTGAATCCTTTATGTTCGTATTTAAAATCTTATTCTTATCTCCTATACATCGGTTTAAAACACTTTTTTTTTCAGAGCCCATTTCATGCTGAGCATGTTAAGTGTTAGGATATTCTTACTTTGTCTGCTGAGTTTAGGATGTGTGGGGGTTGGGAGGTGTCTAAGGAAAGCATAATTTTGATTGTTACCTACTAATTGGAAGAAATTATCACTTTAATCCCTTTTACCTTCCAAGTGTACATGGTCCCAAATTTGTCAGCCTTAGAATTTCTTGAAACAATGCAATTAAACTGTAACATATTTCCTAACATTCTTAATTAAGACAGTGACTGAAAAATGTAGATTAACAGAAGTTACTGTTTTTAATCAACATATTTTCTCTCTTTCCCGCCACCATCACATCCCCCTCCCCTCCCCCTTTTTGCTTTAAATGTCTGATGTCAGTTTCATCCACATGTACATTATGCACATGGCACTGAAGAAACAAAGTAAAAAATTCTCTTTTAATTCTGAGCTGCATGCCCAGCGCCACATGCACTGTCTGTTACATGTCGCTTCTTATGAGGTTCATGCTGGGAGTTTCTTTTTAAGGCAAAGTGTTTCTGAAGGAAAGAGTTCAGGTTGGGCAGATTGTGTTAGAAAAATCTCACTGTCTCTGAGTGGAATTAATATACTGATTATTCTGTGCAGGCTCAAACTGGCAGCGTGTGCAAAAGTTCAAGAGTGTCTGGGAATTGCAATATGGAGGAGAAACGGGGAGAGTGAGCAGAGACAAAGAATTGGAAGTGGGGCTTAGAAGTGAAACTGATGGTGACTTTGTGAAGGGGGAGGGAATTCGAGTGTGAACAACTGTGTGAAGAAGCCTCTCACTGGGAAGACTTTTAGGGAATCAGCAAGTCCTGTTTTCCATGGTACCTTTTAGGACCGATCTCCAAACATCAGTCAGGTTATTGGGGCGGGGGCCGCAATACGCAGCACTTTGATCTGCTCACTTCTCAGAGTGAGTCTTCGATCCTTGCCAGTTCCAATTAAGTTACACGGGAAGCTTAATCACTAACGTAGACATTCAAACGGGTTGCAGTAGTTCTTTGGCCTCTCTATTAGCCAAGATTTTTTTTTCCTGTTTAATTAAAATTTGAGTCCTCCATGATCATCAACAAACAATGAGTCATTTGTTGACAAATAAGGAGTTAAAAGGTAAGAACAGCAAATACAGTCAGGCAGCACCTTCCCATCAGGCGGATGGCACCTTTTTTCTCCTGCTTCTCAGGGGAAAGAACTTGCGCATGGAGCTGATGAAGCTTTCACCGTCTCTCGGTTAATCCTCTCTGCTGCCCAGGTCCAGGGGCCCCTCGGGGCCCTGCAGCGGCCAGCGGGCAGCTCGTTGGACCGACGCGCGGGAGGGGTCGGGGTCGGGCGGACGCCCCGCACGGACGCAGGGGGCCGCGTTGGCCGGGCAGGTGCTGGCGGGCGCAGGGGGCCCTGCGGTCAGAGTCGGGGCGCCTGCCCAGCGCAGCGGGCCTGGCGGAGACGGCCGAGTTCCCGGCGCGGCCGCGGGCTGCGTGCGGGGCTCGCCCTCCGGAGGCGCCCAGCCGGCCCTGACTCCGCCGAGACTGGGGTGGCCGTGGGAAGCTACCTTCTGTTTGGCGGTCGCACTTTTCTGAAGCAGAGAATTGTCTCTGGGGAGGACTTAGTGCCCAGGGTGCGCCGGCTGCCTTGGGGGTCAGGAGTTGGGGTGGCGGGGTGCTGCCCACTGCTGCCTCTGAACAAGTGGCGTCTACTCAGGGCGGGGGGCGGGGCGGGGTAGCCTCCCCACACAGGCCCTGACTGCTGTCCAGCAGCCCGTCTCCTGTTGTCATTTGCTGTCACACATCAACCGAGGAACCGGCCTGTAGGAGATGAACTCCGTGTGATGATCGGGAAGGTCTGGGTTCGCTTTTCAAAGTCTGCACGATTGCCTGCGGGGGTGGGGGGGTCCCCTTATCTGCACAGCGGGCGCTCACTAGGAGTCTGGCCTGTGTTGTGAGGAGCTTGGGGCCGCTGCGTCCTGCCCACTGTCACCCAGAGCAGTCCCAAAACAGGTCCTCCTTTCCTTTCTCTTCTAGAAAATCTGAATTTAGGAAAGATGGTGTTGTGGTCTGTAGGGAACACTCACCATGGCCCGTGGAGAGAGAGCGCCCCTGTCCCTCTCACTGGCCATCCCGCAGTGACCCTCAGCCCTCTGAGTTGAATTCCCAGCTCCCGCCTTCTCTCTCAAGGACTGAAAGGGTCGTGCACATGAGGCATTTTTTGGTTGGAACACCTAAAAATTGACTGATGACAGGTGTGTTAAACTGGCACATTCCAGAGCAATCTCAATGTTCTTTGCCACCTTCCTCAAGGCCCTGATGGTTCCCTGGGCTACCTAGGGCATTCTGTTAACTCGAGCCACTTTTTAAAAACAGAGGAAGGAGTGTTGGAAGCCTAGACTGGTTCTCTTCCCACTCCTTAAAAATCAAATTTTATAGCCCCAATATTAAAAGTTGACTTAGCTCCTTGGTTCTTCCTCACAGTGGTACACAACTGGGCAGGCTCTGTCTCTGCTGCTGCCGGAGCCCACCAGAAACCCAGTGAGCCCTCCAGCCGGCCTCACCACTCGGATCTGTCATGGCCCTTCTCACTGGAAGAGTTATGCCATCATAGTCTCCCAACACTCATCACCCTTTTACTAAATGATTTATTACTCTTTGCAGAATTCCTTTGGCTGCAGATTTTATTTCTGAGTCACTCTGTTCAGCTCAATTGGTCGCCTTCAGTTACCGTGGCAACCAGCAGATGGGGTTCTTTGACAAGGGTCAGCAGGGATGCTGCCTTGGTATAGACAGAAGAAGCGCTAAATAAAAAGCCTTCGGTATTGACAGTTCCATAGTGGATGGCCAGGAGTTATTATCAAATTACTTGCATTAAAACCTAATTAAGATGTGTGCCAGGAAGTGCGCTGTAGGGATCGAATCTGGTTACTTAGCCGTGATGAATCACTCCTATTCCATCACACCTCTGTGTCCAATTTGGCTGCCCCAGGTATGGTCAAATATGAAGAAAATTGAGGAGGACCTCCCTATGACGTGGAGCCTGATATACTCCAGGACCACACCAGGAGGCTTTTAATCTCCAGGAGCACCAGGAAGACCTCATTAGAACAGAATCTTCTGAAAACACAACACTTTATCCTTGAAACCCGAGATGCCACCTGAGCAGGACGCCCATGTGCCTGATATTTCCATGTCCCTTTTTAAAGACTGTATCAGGCTGGGTACGGTGGCTCAAACCTGCAATCCTAGCACTCCGGGAGGCTGAGGCCAGAGAATTGCTTGAGCTGAGGAGTTGGAGACCAGCTTGAGCAAAAGCAAGACCCTGTCTCTCCTAATAAGGGAAAACCTTTGCAAGGCATAGTGGTACACACCTGTAGTCCCAGCTACTTGGGGGGCTGAAGCAGGAGAATTGCTCAAGCCCAGGAGTTTAAGGTTGCAGTGAGCTATAATGGTACCACTGCTCTTTAGCCTGGTGACAGAGTAAGACTCTGTCTCACAAAACAAAACAAACAGAAAACCCACTGACCTTTAACTGTTCCAGATTAAATACATCTAACGAGTGATGACAACCAAGTGCGAAGGATCTGCCTTGGAGTCAGGGAGGGACCTTAGTGGGGAAACTGATAAATTGCAAGTCAGCAGGTTACATGACGTTATTATACCAACATTAAATTCACTGTGGTTGAATACAGTGTGGTTCTATAAGAGAATATCTTTACCCTTAGGAAATACACACTGCAGCATATAGGAGAAAAGGGCAATGAATGGTGCGTGCAACTTATTTTCAGATGGTTCAAAAAATATATAGAGGGAGTATGTATAATAAATCAAGTGGGGCAAAAGTATCACCACAGGTGAATATGCTGCTATTCTCTGGAATATTCTTGCAACTTTTTATAAGTGGCCTTATTACCAAGTAATGGGAATGATGTCATTTTTGGAAGGCGGGGGGGTCTTCAGTTCGAGTGAGGTGGAGGATGGTATGAGGCCAGTGTGGGTTTTCCTGCTAGTGCTTCTGTGTGGCCTTGAGTTGTATGTACCCTGGGTACTACTCTACAAAGATTCTGATTTTTAACCATTTTCATTTCTCTGCCCCCATTTTCTTTGTGCAGTGAGTCTGTGCTCCCCATGACTCTGCTTTGGATTGAGAAAGAGCTGGTAAATGTAACTCAGGCTTGAAGCAGATGGTCTTCTAGGTTTTCTTAAAATTTTTTTTTAATTTCTTTGCTTATTTTTGATTTTTATTTCTTTGCTTTTTTTTCTTGTTGTTATTGTTATTGAGACAGAGTCCCACCCTATGCCCTGAGCAGAGTGCAATGGCGTCGTAGCTCACTGCAACCACAGACTCGGACTATGGGCATTCTGCTGCCTCAGCCTCCAGAAGCCACTGGAATTACAGGCTTTCCCCTGGGCACCCGGCTGGGTTTTTCATTTTTTTAGGAGTCAGGGTCTCACTCTCGCTCAGGCAAGTTGAAAGTGTAAGATCCTTGACATTCAACTCATTTCTGCTGTTTCGTAGTGTGGGGATCCTTTATTCACATCCAGTCCTTCAAAGGTTTACAAGGCAGGGCCTTGGCCACATAGCCCTGCCACTCCTAAGAAAGTTACAAGGCGGCGATGCAACAAATACAGCGAATTGCCTTGAGATGAAACTGGGCCTCTGTTCTGGTAGAAGCACCGTTTTGGGCGGTTGCTTTGGTAAGAGCCGTGGTGACACTGGAGGCAGTGGCGCCGGAGCCTGAAGAGCCGAGCCCGTGGCCTCGCTGAGGACTGGAGCGCTGTGGGAGGCCACCAGCAGGTGGCCTTCGGGCTCTGGCCTCCTGTTCTTGTGTGCTTCGGGCAGCACCCGCCTGTGCAGGCCTGGGTCAGTGTTGCTGACTGTGCAGTTTCCAGATTAAAGCCAGCCCCTAACTTTGCTGCAGGAACTGAATTTGAGAGTGTTTAGAAACTTCTATAGCAATTAGACAATGCCACCTCATAAAACTGTCCGTCTGCCCTAGATTAGACTTTTGAAAAGAATAAAGACCAAATCTGGTTTTCTTCGCTGACTTAGTCGGGGAAGCGCTGGGCTAGGGATTCCCTCCTGTTTTCTCGTGCCCCAGGCCTCGGAAACAGCCTTCCCAGCCTTCCCAGCAAGCTGCTTGTGTCACCTATCTCAAGGTCCTTCCTTTAGATTCTCATGTCTGAGTAAGGAATAGAAGACTTTCTCAGACTTTTAAGGAAGGATATTTATTTTATCATTATTATTTGAGATAGAGTCTCACTCTGTCACCCTGGGTAGAGTGCGGTGGCGTCATAGCTCACAGCAACCTGAAGCTCTTGGGCTCAGGTGGTCTTGTCTCAGTCTCCCCAGGCACCAGGAAGAGCAAGACCTGCCCCTAAAACTAGCCGGGCGTGGTGACAGGTGCCTGTTGAAAGTGTAAGATGCTTGTCATGTCAACTCAGCCCTGCTGTTTCATAGTGTCGGGACCCTTTGTCCACACCCACTCCTTCAAAGGTTACAAGCAGAGCCTTGTCTTGTCAGCTCAGGTTCCTGTTGTCTAGACCACAACGCCCGGCTAGTTTGAGAAACGGGTCTTGCTCTTCCTCCGGCTGGTGTTGAGCTCAGGCAATCCCCCTGCCTTGGCCTCCAGGTGTGATAGGATTACAGGCATGAGCTGTGCCCAGCCAAAGAAGAATTGTGAAAGCTGCAGGGATCATTGGATTTGAAGTTGGTCCAGTCCTAGATTCACCGCAGACTGGCTGCACGACCGTGGGCAAGTCGCTGGCACTTTCCGGCTTCCGCCACCATAGTGGGCTGGACTGAATGATCCCTAAGGAGCTCCTCAGCTCTAATATGACACATGACAAGAGTCTCTTGTCCAGAGCTTGTGGATCTCTTTCCTTTGCTCATCATGCCCACAAGGAGCCCTCTGTGCTAACTCTGCAGGCAAGGCTAATGGGAGTTTGAGAGAATGGGCCAGGACAGGAACACAGATCTAAATTCTCTTTACTGAATGCACAACCCCATTACTCTATTGAAGTCCTCATTGACTATAGTGGATTTGGGCAAAGGAAATTTAAATGGCAAATGAGCCATTAAAAGTGCC
>CAUYON010040688.1:0-16762 GCA_963573935.1 Arctocebus calabarensis
TGGGAGGACATCTGAACTCTGCTCACTTGTTTGTATGGAGGTATGGAGTATACTGTGAACCTCTCTCATGGGGGAGGGGACTCCTGTCCACTTGGTGATGTGCTCTGTACCTTTTTGTTTGTGTCCTCAGGGTCTCAGGTCGCCTCAGCAGGGTTGATGTGTGTTCTTTGACCTTTTCTTTTGGCTCAGATCCAAACCATCGGCTTTCTTGCTGAGTTTCTGTCCTTTAACTCTCCTTCTGGATGGGAACCTCTACGGAAAGCTGGCTACAGATTGCCATCTTGGCTCCTCCCCCTAGTTTTTCTATTTTTTAGTAGAGATGGGTTCTAGCTCTTGCTCAGGCTGGTCTTGAACTCCTGATCTCAAGCAATCCATCCACCTCGGCCCCCCAGTGTTAGGATTGTAGGAGTGAGACACTGTGCCTGGCCTTTCTCACTGTTAATTTGTATTACCTAACTTAGCACCTCTCACATCTGACAGGGGGCAGCAAACTTCTAGAAAGGGTCAGATAAATATTTTATGCTTTATAGCCCATTTGGTGTCTGCTGCAACTGCTCGGTTCTGCTTGTGTAGTGTGAAAACAGCGAGATATCTATATATATAAACAATGGAACATATCTGTGCTCCCAGTAAAATGTTATTTGTAAAAAGGGGCCATGGCCCTTAGACTATGGTTTGGATATAGCACATAGTAGGTAATTCACAAATATTTTTTGAATAAGTAAATCTAATATAGAAAGTTTACATACCTAGAATTGAAAACACAAAGCCAGTATATATAAAAGGTTTGTGATTGGCTCTGTGCCTGTGGCTCAACGGGCTAAGGTGCCTGCCGTGTACACCTGAGCTGGCAGGTTCGAATCCAGCCTGGGCCTGCCAAATAACAATGACGGCTGCAACCAAAAAATGGCTGGGCATTGTGGCGGGTGCCTGTAGTCCCAGGTACTTGGGAGATGGAGGCAGGAGACTTGCTTGAGCCCAGGAATTGGAGGTTGCTGTGGGCTGTGATGCCATGGCACTGTATCCAGGGTGACAGCTTGAGGCTGTGTCTCAAAAAATAAATAAATAAATAGATAAATAAATAAAAATAAAAAAAAGAAAAGGTTTGTGATCAATTAACAAATGCTTATGGTATAAATTTTGGAAAAATAAAAAGTATATAAAGAGTAAAGTAAAAATCATGACTAAATGACTAAAAGATAACCCCTCTTAACAATTTGCTGTATTTATTTCCTTTTAGTCATTTTTGTATGCATGCCTTTTAAAAAATTAACAGAATAAATAATTGGAATTTAAAAACTATCCTGATACACATTTGTTCTACTCATATGGAAAATGACCAATGAAACCAGCTTTCCTGGGTCCTTTAAGTTTAGATCAAAAGGAGCAACTCTTCTCTTTGAGGCAGTTAAAGAATCTGTCCCAAGTCAGCACAAATCATCTCCACCCCTTGACATCCAAAATCAGATTTCCATTCATGATCCAAGTTCTGAAAAATCCTATGTGCTCTTTGGATCCCAAAGGAAAGTTTAATTTAAAAACTTGGTAGAATGTTAGCATTGAGTGCTGTGTTACTTATGTGCATGTCAAGTCACTATCCAAAGGATGGCATTTCCCTCTCGTTCTGGACACTGAGGAGTTCCTAGAATGCTGTTAGCAGAGGCTGGGACATTTCAAGGTTGTGCTATTCTAAAATGGGCCAGAAAGGGCTGTGACGAATGGCTGAGCCATTAAGCATGCATAACTCGGGGTGGGGTGGGGTCGAGGGAGAACATACAATGAGGAACATTTTATGTCTGTACCATGAAAGCAATGGTACCTCACCCTCCTCCCCCAATACGCGCGCACACACACACACACACCCTCAGTGTGGATCCGTGAGGGCGTCTGACCCGCCCTAGTCTGATATTTAGGATTGCACAGTCGCTGGCACCTTACAGTGCCATTTGTTCTTCACACCCAGGCTCTTTCCGCCCCCAGCCCCCACACCCATTTTTAAAAGCTGGAGAGCACGTGGTCACCTAGAGCTTTTCTGAGGGTGTTGAGAACTCTCAAGGCTGCCAGGCGAGTGATGACCACTCCCTCCCCAGTTGGGGACTGGAAAGCCAGCAGGAAACATTTATATTCTGCAACTCTTAAATTATGGATATTTGGCTTAGTGGGAAGGGAGGTGGCCGAATCATGTGCTAAAACACATTTGATATGCGTCCATCTGGGCTCTTGCTATTCCTGACAATGACTGTATGGAATTCCACCCTCTACCCTAAACACCTCCTCGGTGCTCCTCATGGCTGATGGAGGCTGTTTACCAAATATGCTGCACCATATCCCCCTCGAGCTGCTGAATGTTCAATCTACACGATTCCTTTTCCTGTCAGGAGGGAAGTCAGGGGAGAGGGCTGACTTGCTGGCAGCTGTCCATCGGGGCTCTGCTAAACAACTCAGGTGGTGGGTGGAGGATCCCTGTTTTTGTATTGGGATAGACTCTTCATTGGCAATGACCATGTTCCCCTCTTGCGCCTGCCCTTCTTCAAGCAGTGCCTGTGCAAAGGGAGAGCTGCACCAGCGCTGGCTGCCCCTGCCCTCTGTGTCATTGCTGCTCTTTTGCTCAGCCAGACTGTGGGTGAAACCAAGCACTAAAGACAGCGGTCTCAACCTGTGGGTCATGACCCCTTTGGGGGTTGAATGACCCTTTCATAGGGGTCACCTGAGACCATCCTGCATATCAGATATTTACATTATGATTCATAACTATAGCAAAATTACAGTTATGAAGTAGCAGTGAAAGTAATTTTCTGGTTGGGGGTCACCACAACATGAGGAACTATTTTAAAGGGTCACGGCTTTAGGAAGGTTGAGAACCACTGCCTTAAGAGGATCAGCTTTGGCCGTGGACAGCTGCCTCTGAAAAGTTGAGCTTTCTTGGGTATGCTACTTTGCTATTTTCTGAGTCTCGGTTTCCTTACCTGAGACATAGGGGGTGACCACAGAACCGTAATTGTCCTCTGCATTCACCCGGGAAGAAGCGTGGACTCTCTGGCAGGTCATTCTATAAAGTCCTGGGCTAAAGTGTCTGTCAGCTAGCTCTGCCAACTCTGGAGAACATCTGGTCAACCCCTCCTTCCGTGAATGTTCATGAATATCTACAAGGTGCCTGTTGGTGTTTTAGGCACAGGAAAGCAGTGAGAACTTATAACCTAGTTAGAAAGAGACGGACAGCGAATGAGCAAGCAGCCTAGTAAGTAGATAATTTCAGATAACAATAGAATTTTAAAGAAAATACAAGGGCAAATTTAACAGAGTAGAAAAGGGAAGAGCTCGATGACGGCTGTCGTTGGAGCTGAGAATGACGAGAAGAAGCCAGTGAAGGGAAGGTGTAGGGGATTAGATGGAGGGAATAGCAGGTTCAAATCTTAGATTGTTTTCTTGCTGAAGTCTCTCTTAACTTTTCCACACTTTTCTTCTCTGTGGAATAAGAGCAACCTGTTGATTCTAACTTTCCTGAGAGGACTACACTCAGGTCTAGGCCAGCCCAAGGATACTCAAGGCCTAATCGTGAACTTGGGTGCAGGCTCACGTGGGGAGGATGTCATGGTGATTGTCACCATCAGTCAGTGCTCTGCGGGCTGCTGTTCAAGTTTGGGAAGCCCTGAGCCCTTGATGGATGGCTACTGAAAACTAGAGCCTCATCACGCCCCTGGAAATAGCCCAGACCTGTTCGAGCATGGTCAAACCTGACTGTGGACCTGGCTGCTACTGGCTTCCAGCCAGTGATACAAGGCCTTTGTTAAATCATTCTTCAGGCTCATCCTAGGAGGGGCCAAGGCTCTTGGCCTGCTGTAAAGGGACCATGCTGGGTAATCTAGACGTGAGACTGTAGAGGTGTTCATTCATTTAAGAAGCCTGGTGACCTGTGCTGAGCATCTGCTCTCTGCTGGGCAGCCTTCTGGGTAGAAGGGGAGCAGTGATGAGTAAGCTTCTGCTTAAGAAGCTCCAAGAACTCACTGTCGGTGGGCCTGAGCCTTAGGTTGTGTAGCTTTTGTTTGGTTTTGTCCAGGCTAAACGGCCATCTATTGATCACTCACTACACACCAACACAGATCCTGTGCTCAAGTTTTTTAGTTGTTTGAATTATTGCTACTAGGATAATTAAAGTCTAAATTCTCTCTGGTAATAAATCAAAGTACTTCAAAGCAAGGACTTTTGTTTCCTGTGCTAAACCCCACAATCTCATTTTGTTAATGAGTAAAGCATAAGCATAAAGATCAGAGACGAGGAGAACAATTAAAAACATGCAGAAGGGGCATATAATTGTTTAAAGAAAGTAAGAATCTGAGTATGCTCTCACTCACTGGGTGGTCTTGTGTGTCATGCACCATCCCAAGTGCTTGCTCTGAAGTGTCACTTTTACCCACAGCATGAGTGTTATGAGAATTTCCCCTTCTGAGAGAGATGAGATGATGTGTGGGGATCTGGGATTTAAGCTGCTGACTCTAGTGGCTGGACCACTACATTGCGTTCCCTCTAGAAGTTCTTACTTCTGGAACTTAGTTTTATACAAATCGACAGGGAGCAATCCAGAGGTGACTGGTGGCTCTTTCTGGAATTGTAGTTCCAAAAGGTTTCAGGGGGAGCCCAAGCAGGGCTGAATAACTGGGGAGAAGAAATCGATGCCAGCAGAGGTCGGGGAGTCTTGGGGATGAAGTCCACCAGCCTGCAGATTGAAACAGCTGCAGTTTCTTAATTAGGGAGAAAGTCTTCAGCAATATCGCCTGAGACGAATTCTCTGCTCTGGATTTTTTAAGTAAAAAAAAAGGCATATTCTTGGAACTAGTGATTACTGAACTTATTGGTAAGTTTCCAGTCAAATTTCAGATTGGATTTGGAAACAGATGGCTTTTAAGTAAGTGGAAAAATAAGTGATGATAGGGAATCAGCCAGGATTCACTAAGCAAAAGCCATTCACATATTAATATGGCAAATATTTTTTGGAGCATATTTTACATATATGTGTCAGGCACTGTTTCTGGCAGTGGGGAGGTAACAGTGACTGAAATAAAGATGGTTTTTCTTCTTAATTTACTTTCTACAAGGGTTGGGGGAGTAGCAGACAATAGACAAGTAAGTAATTATGTAGCGTGTGCGATGCCACTGAGTCCTATGGAGTAGGGAAAAGCAAGGAAGGGAAACAGGCTGCTGTGGTTTCTCTCTTCTCTGGTGGAATCTTTTCTCTCTCTCTCTCTCTCTCTCTCTCTCTCTCTTTTCGGCAGGGGGAGAGAATCACAGAGTGATGACCCAATAGCCCAATGAAGTTCAGATATTTTTTTCCAAATCAATAGTTTTAGTTTACTATATCTCAAACAAGCAGCAGTATAATTAATCAAAGCATGTGCCTACACTATTGCCACAATTTTGTCATTTTAATAGTAGCATGGTTTTTTAAAAAATTGGAACCAATAAATATAATCTAAGTTGCAAACCTATATTTTTTTTCAATAAAAGGAAGAATTCTTTGGCCACTGGAAATGAGTTTCCCCTCCCCATATACACATGTAGGAAATTTCTTCATGGGGAATTATGATTCTCTGATTCTGATATTTCTTTTTCTTCTTTCTTTTCTTTTCTTTTTATTTTTTACAGTTTTTGGCTGGGGCTGGGTTTGAACCCTCTACCTCCCTTGTATGGGGCCGATGGCCTACTCCTTTGAGCCACAGGCACCGCCCTGATTCTGATATTTCTTATAGAAAGCATGTTAGAAATTTAACTTGACTTTTTTTAAATGCTCACCTTTTTATCACTTACCATTATGTTTGGAAGCAGGTGGGCTTCTGCAACTTAGAATTTCCTGTGAAAGTCTGTGAAGTGAGCTTGTCATAATATTGGCTCAAAATAATCCTCAAGCAACTATTAAAGTTTTTGTTTTAAGAGAAGGTAACGTCTGCACATTTAACACATTTCAAGCAGTAAATGTCCCTGTACCTCTGGGCTCTAGACTGCTTTGTTCTGAAATACTACAGTGGCCGGGCTTTTGCTGGTCTCTCTGGAGACCTCGGTGGGCCCACAGGCATGTTGAGGTTTGTTGGGAGTGGAGACATGATAACTCTCTTTTCTTCTACAGGGTTCAAGTTCTGAACCACTCGAGATAGGAGATTTGGCCACAGGGAATCAAAACTTCAGGTTTATTACTAATGTTGCTGCTGCAGAAGGAGGTGTGGAGGGACAGATGTGTCACATTAAATGACATCCCTAGACATGGAAGTAAATGGAAAAAGTGATGACTCAATGTTTCTATTTGACCATGAACTAGATCTCTCCCCTTAAAGCCCCAAGTTGTAATATCTTGTGGTACATCTTGGATTTTGCAATTCAGTAAACAACTTCAGGACCAATTCATCCCAGCAATGTGTTATAGAGATCCCAGTTCTTTTTAAGAGACCAGAGAATTCCATTGGTTGGATGGATCATAATTAGTTTAACCAGACCTTTCTGGTGGACATCAAGGCTGCTTCCCATCTGTTGCTGTTACAAAGAATGTTGATTCAATGACTGTCTCAGTGGGCTCATGCAATTATATCTTGATCTTCCACCAGGCTGGCAGATTAGTCAGCGCTCCATGGACTGGCCTTAATTAATAATAGTGGGAGTTCCCACAGAGACTAGGTAACACATGTTACTTACATTGAGACATCTTTATCTCTTTCTTTGGGGGATCACGTTTCAGTAGATAGAATTCTCACCTATTGAGATTTACGTTTGGTCAATTTTGTGCCCTTCTGGTGGTGACTGGCTGGTTAATGATTGATGGTGGTAAAACTGGCATAGTTGGGCAGACAAAGCCTTGTCATTTCACAAGACAAGTTTGTCTGTGGAGAAGCATTGCCACGGGTGCTGGACCAGCAGGTGGAATTTTGGGGAGTGATTTCAAACTGGGCAAGAGCAAGCCTGCCAATGTTCAAAGATCCTTGACTTACTGGCCATTGCCACATGGCCTCCTTTGTTTCAAGGGGCCTGTGATGATAATTAAATAAACAAAACCTGTGGGTGGTGGTAGGCGCCTGATATCAGGTTGCTCTGGTTAAATGTTGGCATTGCCATTTATTCTTTGAGTGATCTTGGGAAATGGCTCAACCTCTGTGACGGTTTCTCAGACTTGACACTGTGGACACCTGTGGCCACCTCATCCTTTTTTGTGGGGCCGTCCTGTGCATAGTGGGGTGTTAAGCAGCACCTTCTGTCTCCACCCACAGATGCCAGCAGCTGTCCCTGCACCCACAGGAAGACAAGCAAAATTGTCTTCACATGTCAAATGTCCTCTGCAGAGAGAGGAGAGGTCCTGGTTGAACAATACTGCTCTGTGAGACTGTTCCCGCATGCGTAAAACAGAGATAATATAACACCTGCTGCGCAGGGCCAGCCTGAGGTGCCTGTGAAGCCATCAGCACCAAGCTCTCTGCTGTTACATCCTTATTCTTGTGCCTGTTCTTGTGCAGCACATGGAAATTGAAAAGCACATTCCCATCCCTCTTGATAACCTTGTTGGAGAGATGGCATTGCTCTCCTTTTATAGATGGGATGAGACTCAGAGCGATCAAGGTGGGGTAACAGAGGTAGTGTCATGAGCAGTTAGGAGGGGTCAGCGGAGGCTGTTTATGCCCAGGTTCCCTAGAGAAGAGAGCGTGAGGCAAAGCTTAGGAGTTATTCTTGTATTGGAGACTGCAACCCCAGTGATGTAAGAGTGAAGGAGGATGAGAGTGTGGCAGAGAAGGAGAAAAAGCAAATATGAGTTGTTGTGTTCCTGAACAGCCACAGCTTCAGCAGAAAACACAGCCTTTGGACATGCCCCATGGAACATTCCACTGGGGGGAGGAAAGACAGGGAAAAGATCTGCTGGGTACTCATAGTCACCTGCTTGCCGTGCTCTGGTTCTCTCCATGAAGCAGTTACTCCTTCACGCTTCTGGGTTGTGTTACCTGTGCTCCCTCGGGAAGCCAGAGCCTCCATGGTCTGGTCCATTTGGACCTGAGTGTTTGAGTTACTGCGGCCTCCACTGTAGTGAGCAGAGGCCATGCCTGTTGCCCTTGCCATGGGGGGGAGGGGTGCTGCTGGCACCAACATGGGCTCTCCCTGAACCAAGGACAGGGCCTCAGGGCTGTAGGAGTCAGCAGGGTCAGGGAAGCAGGTGGATTGGATCCAGCAACCTCCTCCTCCTGTATCATTCAGATCCATTTACAATCCACCTTCCGCTTTATTTACATTAACTCATAGGCTCTTATTTGAGAATAAGATATTCTTACTTCATTCCCAAGCGAGGAAGTATAAATTCAATTCTTTAGTTGCAATGGCTGGTTACAATCTCCTCCAAAGACTTTAAAATGATTAGCAAACCAAAGTTCATTGCTACAGCTGGACCTAGGGCTATAATTGATATTTTCTCTCTCCCTTCCTTACACCTAATTCCAGATTTCTTTCACCTTTGTCCAGTATTTTGACTGTTCTGCTTTGATTGACTGAAAGGATGACCATGGCCTTCCCTGGGAGGGGTCTTATCTCCTAGTTGCCTTACTCCTGTCAAGAGGCGGTTGCAGCAACTGCCCCTTCACAGTTATCCCTGGCTACGAAACGCCCAGGACACCTGACTCTGCTGAGCTCAGGCTCTCCCACTGCTCTTTATTCTGTGGAATTACACCAAATCCTCTGGAATCAGGGTCTGTGACCTGGTCAGTAAAGTAACTACTCTTTCTTCTTCCTCTTCCTCCTCCTCCTCCTCCTCCTCCTCCTTCTTCTTCTTTTTTTTTGTCTACTGCATTTCTGTTCTGGAATGAGCTACTTAAAATGGCCACATGGAAGTCACAGCTTCCAGTTCAGGGGACCTTTTGGTATGTCCTAGCAGAAGAGTTCCCCACTCCTGAACTAAGACCATTAGTCCACCACAGCCTGGGATTGTAGATACAGGAAGCCCAAATTTCATAAGTGGCTCGGAGGGTGTCTTGGTGAGAATGGCAATACTATTCTTAGTGTTGGAGTAAGACAATGAAATGGTAAGACACCGAATCTCAAGGTTGTGAACCCATGGCTATACTTCCTTTGACATAAAATGGGTCCTGTACTGAGGTGATGGCTTGTGGGACAGTATATGGGTGAACAGGGTACTCTGCAAGCTTTGTCTGGTGGCCCTGGTACAGACACACACCAACTGGATCCGGTATAAAGGCTCATTCTGTTATTCTGTGATTGCTCCATACTCACCAAGACTGTATTAGACTTTATTGCCTCTCAAAAACCTTACAACAGAAGGCTTTTGTTTGAAAATGTCTGGTGACCTGTGTCTGATGGGTTACCCAAGACTTGGGACCAGTGCTGTGTAGCCAGGGTGATTTCTACCTGACTCACCAGCCATGGCTAGGACTGAGCTGACCCACTAACTACTCAGGCAGAGACTTACGGGGGTTTTCTGGGTGGGAGATAAAAAATATGAAACAGTGAGCATTACCTGAAGGAATGTTTAAATTGTTATATTGAATTGGACTAAATTCAATCAAAGTTTTTCTTTGCTACCTAGTAGGTGGGGGCTCATGAGAAAGACCAGATTGGTAATAAACTGTATTTTATCTGCATGTCAAGGGATACTGAGTGTGAACCAAGACCTCAGACCATTTGTATTCTCATTTCTTTTTTGGCAGGGGTTGGGGAGGTGAGAAACAAAGAGAGTCTTTAGCTTTTATCAGGTTCTCTAATGGGACTAGTACCTCCAAAAGGCTTAGCTACCTTGTAGGGTGGTAGGGAGAAGAACAGGGGAACAAACTTTATTTTCATCTGCCATTGATAAAAGTATTTGATAAAAGCATTTCTAAAGGTAGAATCTCAACTCACCAACTTTGTGGAATAATCTAACATCTCGTGCTGTTTGCACCAGGACCCCCAGCTGGAGGTGGGACTCCCAGAAACTGTCTAGCATGGGTATTTTGCTCTAGCAAATGCTTGTTGAATATATTGATGCACAGAACAATGACAAATCTTCCTATATCCTTAACACAAATTGTAAAAACATCCTTGCACAAAGACCCATACCGATTCAATGTTGTTTGTAATGGGAAAATACTAAATAAACTAAATTTGTCTATCAGTAGGTAACTGGTGAAATTATCTAAATAATGGAGTTGTAGTACATGGAATAATAATAATATAGTTTTAAAAGGATGAAACAGATCTACTCATATTGAAACAAAACAATTTTTAGGGATATATCATAAAGAACTTGTATATAGTGTGCTCCATTAGTATAAAAATGAATCTGTATATGATATCTCTATTTACATCTTTATCTATAACCATATCTCTACATTTACCTACATCTATACTTATAGCACAAAACTATGTTTATAGCTATTGTGTTTTCTTCCTTCCTTCCTTCCTTCCTTCCTTCCTTCCTTCCTTCCTTCCTTCCTTCCTTCCTTCCTTCCTTCCTTCCTGCCCCCCTGGGTAGAGAGCCCTGGTGTTATAGCTCACAGCAAACTCAAACTCCTGGGCTTAAGTGATTCTCTTGCCTCAGCCAAGTACCTGGGACTACAGGCACCCACCACAAAGCCAGCTATTTTTACAGATGAGGTCTCACTCTGGCTCAGGCTGGTCTCAAACCTGTCAGGTCAGGAAATCTACCTGCCATGGCCTCCCACAGTGCTCGGATTACAGGTGTGAGCCACCATGTCCGGCCTGTGTTTACTTTTCACAGATAGAATATTTTTAGTAAGATTTGCAGAGATCTAGTACCCTTTGTAGCCTGTATGAAGAAGAATTGGTGGAGGGGGGTTGGGGTATCAGAAAAAAGGAAAATTACTCTTTATTTGCAGTCTTTTCATTCTGTTTTATTGAAAAAAGTTTGGTAGTATTACTTAAAAAAATTTAAAATTAGAAACCATTGGATTAAAACAGGTTTTCAAGATTAAAAAATAAATCCAGCCATACACAGACATATGGCGCCTGGGGTTGGAGGTTAAAATTAATTGACCAGGCAGAATCTGGATTTTACTAAACCGCATCTATAGGGTTTAAGTTTAAATCTTCTTTTCTAAGTGGCCAGATACAAAGAGAGACTCCAACCGGTTCAATCCCAGTTCAGTTATTTTGGGCTGAATTGAAGTGGAGGTGGGAGGTCGTCCAGGAGGAGGGCAGCGAGGGGCTTCTGATCCTTTTGTCATGTTCATTCTGCTCTGAGGCATTTTCTGATGACATTCACCAAGGCTTACTGAGAAAGCTCGAAATAACATGGAGGTTGGGGAAAGGAGGGAATGAAAATGAAAGTGATATTTCTGAAGCACTTTTCAGGTTTCAGGAACTTTACCAAAATGTTTACCTTCTTTCTTATAAGACTCTCATTTTGCAAATGAAGAAACCGAGAATCTCAGAAGGGGAAGGGAATTTGTCCAAGTTCATCCAGGCAGTAAAGAGGAAAGTTAAGATTTGGTCCCAAGTCTATGAGTATGGCTCATAAATCTAATGATCTTTTTCACTATATCATGATTTGTGGGTTAAGGTGTGTCTGGAACAGAAGGATGAGGCCAGCTTTCAGGCAGTGACTACAAGAAAAGTGTAGTGCTCCATCTTTCTGGAGCATAATTTATTCCTGATGAAAAGTAATAAAAAGGTTAGCTTATATTAAAAAAATACACATGCAATATGAAGTTGAGTGCAAAAGTCATGTAAGTTTTTAAGATAAAATTTGAGATACCAGAAATTCCTTGCTTGTTTCAAAATCTTTTCTTTTCTTCACAGCCTCTAAGCATTGGAGCACAAAGAATGTGGGCAGTAAATATTGGGGGCGTGGCATGGTGACACCTGAAAACCAGAGGAGTTTAAAAAAATTTAAAATTAGGTGGCACCTGTGGCTCAAGGAGTAGCGAGCCAGCCCCATATACCAGAGGTGGTGGGTTCAAACTCAGCCCCGGTCAAAAAAAAAAAAAAATTTAAAATTAGAAACCATTGGATTAAAACGTGGTTTTAGCAAGATGCCCACCTCCCAGATGCTACTTTGGATAGTAAAGCCACCTGGAGAGCAGACTAAGGGGCCAGAGGTGTCAGGTGTGGAAGTCAAGGGAGTGGAGGTCCCTCATTATGCAGATATGCAATGTAATTTCTTGGATAGAGATTATGTAAAGGCATATATTCTATCTAATGCAGAGGGGATTCTAAAGTCAGACAGGGCCTAAAAATAGTACAGTGAGGATAAGACTGAGAAGCACACCACCTGCTGGACTCATACACCTGTCCCTTAGTCCCGTTGTCTATGACAGACATTGCTAATCAATCATAGCATACTTTCTCCACTGAACATGGACATACCTTCACTGTTTTAAAATGGAATTGCGATTTATGGCAAAACCTTTGTACCATGCAAAAGTTAAGTGTAGTGGTCAAAGCACACATTTGGGAGCCAAACTGTCTAGGTTTGTAACCTGGCTTTGACACTTAACAAATCTGTGGCCATGGCAAATTCACTGACATCTAGGAACTTTAAAATAAGAATGAGAAGAGTACCCACCTCATAGAGTTGTTATAATGATTGGATGGGTTAATATACACACATGCAAATTTCTTAGGGCAGTTCTAGGTACACACGTTTATATTATTGATATAATTTAGTAAGGCAGCTCCATGTTACAGATAAAGAAATTGAGGTCCAGAGAGTTCTGCTAACTATCCTAAGGGCATTCAGGTGGTGAGAGTGGTGTAGCAGGGATTTGAATCCAGGACTGTGGGCTTACCTACCATGTGGCCTACCTTGTGTGACAATCAGCATCATAAAATTTCCAGTGGTCTGTTCATGTTGGGCTGACATGCAGGAGGTGGGGCAGGGGGCACTGATAGAAAAGCAGAACATGGGATTGGATGAGGTATGTGTTGTGAGCGGGAGAGATGGAGGAGAGACTGGGGACTCAGAGATCTGATTGATAGGAGAAGAGGATCACTTCTGCTTCTTGAGGGATGGTAGGGAATAGATGAGACAGAGTGTCAGGTTATGTTTTATTAGGGTGTACTGGGAAGGAAGGAACACTTGGGAGTACAATTCCCTAACCACCAGGCCCTTATGGGTACAATTCAATAGATAATAGGCAAATTATTTAACTATTTTCCTTTCTGCCACTTCTGGCAAGTGCCTCTGTTTCTCTGTATAGTAGATTAAAAAACTGGCATCATGTGCCTCACATCAAGAAGAAGGTGTTATTTATTCTTCAATCAGGAATGTTCATGTGAGTTGACCAATAGAAGTGGGAGAATTCTCAGGACCAATTCTGAGTGTAGGCCTCAAGAGTCCTGGCAAATTTGTTTCATGGTGGTGGAACCATTCACCACCATGTGAACAAACCCAGGCTAGCATCATGGATGATGAGAAACATATGCTCAGATACCACCATTACCTCTGTGATAGAACCCAGCCACCAGCCAACACATGAGTGAAACCATCCTTGGGCAATCCCAGTTGACAATGGTGTTTATTTGTGGGTGGGAGAGATGGAGGAGAGATTGGGGACTCAGAGGTTTGGCCATTGATGGGAGAATAGGGCCACTTATGCTTCTTGAGGGCTGGCAGGGAGTAGATGAGGCAGAATGTCAGGCTATGTTTTATTAGGAGGATGACACAGCCATCTTCATAGCCACATGCATGAACCTAATTTGAAGTCAGGCCAGAAGAATCTGCCTGCTGAGCCCAGTCCAAACTGCTGACTCACATGAATCAGAGTGATGAAAACAAATTATTATATACTTTCTCCAGTCCCTAAGTTTTGGAGCGATTTGTTACATATCTACATATAACAGATACATAAACTATGTAGGAAGGAGTGATAAAGCCCAGTCAGCTAGAATCCAGGCTTAGTTTTAAAAAATTTGATTTTGCAGCTCTGATATCTAATCAAGACTTTTCTGAAGAAGGGCCATTTTTATCTTTGTGTTGTCACTGGTCTTCGAATGTAGAGGGCTTTAAACACCCCAAAACCCAAACCCAAGCCTCTTTCAGCATGGTGGGGAGGGAACAGGGAGGGTGACCTTGCTTAGTGTTTTCTGATTTATGATGAGCTGCTCACAAGCTATAACAGCACTGGGGCAAGGAACTGAAGCCCCACAACCTACTCTCCCCTGGATTTCATCAGAACAGCTGTATTTTTATTTGTTTATATATACATTTATCTTAAAAGGTGAATTATTTGTATCTGCTATGTTCCAGTCAGATACTCTTTTCTGGAACTCTGATTGCCAGGCCATTAAATGATGAGAACATTTGTTCATTGGCAGAAAGAATCATCTGCTTTACAAAAGTTAGAAATCCTCTCCTGCACACAATATTTTCTCAGTGTCCTTTTCAGAACGTGGAAGAGTTTTCCTGGAAAGGTAATTTTGGTTATAGTTAAGTCAGAGCCATCTGTGCATCTGCCAGGAGATTGGCTTGGCGGAGGTGGGGAGACCTGGCTTCCTTGAGGGCCAGGAGGGTAAGGGGTGCAGGGAAGAGACTTCAATAAAGGTCTGACTGATTCACAACATCACCCCAGGACCCTCCTCCTCCAAGAGGGTCAGCACGGTGGAGTCCTAAACTCTGGCATCTGGCTCATGCTCAGCTTCTTCTTGGCACTGCTCTTCCTTCTCTTTCTGCAACTCCAGAGTGTTCCTGCTGGCAGTAGCTGCGCCAGGTTGGAGCAGCCTTTCCTGATAGCTTCATTTTTCCTTCTGCTCCCTGGCACTCTTCTGTCTTCTCTCCAAGGCCTGCTGCTCAGCAGCCTAGCCAAAAAGGGCAACATTCACCCTCCTACCCTTTCCCATCCCTTCTTTCATCTCATTAGTGATGGATGGCCATGTTTTCTCTTCCATGATTTCTTAGGTAATTTTACACACAAGAGACAGGCATTAGACTAGAATTTAGGAGTCAGAGTTCAGGAGACCAACTTGGTAATGTTGATAAAGTTACCTCTCCTCTCTGGGCTACTATTTCCTCAAGAGGGAAGAGAGAGATTTGGTCCCTGAACCCCCACCCTCACACGACAGCTATCCTGTGCCTCCTACACTGCTGGTCCATAGATCCACAGGGAGATGGAGCCCATCCAAGGCTCTAGCTTGAGACCTGCTCTCTCTTTGTGTAAAAGGACATTTGTCAGTGCTGGACAGGTGTTACAGGCTGAATAAAGCCAACCTGAGGCTTCTATTACATAATAAGAAGAACTTCAGACAATTGAAAGGGAGAGGTCTTTTCCATTTTGCAAATCTGTGTTTTAAGGCCTTGTGTCTCACCTAAAATGATTAGCATGATAGAGACCAAAGGGAAAACACAGGGGTAGAAACTCTGGAGGACCTAGGTTTTAAACTTCTATAATTATTTAACATCTTTGGCCCACACCTCTTCTGAGTCATTTAGATCCCTTGAGTTTGCTTGTTCTTGTGTCCATTCCAGGCCAGTGCTTACCACGAGTGGAAAATGAACCTGGAATTTGGGTGTCGAAACATGCTAAAGTTGTCACATGAGCTTTCTATTCTCCCTCCTGGCCACCTTTGTACCTCTGACATCTGTCTGATCCTAGTTCATAGGCATTGAAATACAAGCAAATGTATATTATAGGGTAAGAATTCTTTTTCTTTTCTTTTCTTTTTTTTTTTTGAGACAGAGCCTTAAGCTGTCACCCTGGATAGAGTGCTATGGCATCACAGCTCACAGCAACCTCCAATTCCTGGGCTCAAGCAAGTCTCCTGCTTCTGCCTCCCAAGTAGCTGGAACTACAGGAGCCCGACACAACGCCCAGCCATTTTGGGGTTGCAGCCGTCCTTGTTGTTTGGCGGGCCTGGGCTGGATTTGAACCCACCAGCGCAGGTGTATGTAGCTAGTGCCTTAGCCTGTTGAGCCACAGGCTCTGAGCCGGGGAAAGAATTCTTGAGGTGAATTCCTCTTAGACTAGGGGATGAATGAAGATGCAGAGTATGTACTACAGCATCAAGCAAATATTTGTTGGATACTTAAGTTGAGGCTAGTATAGCTCTATAAGCTGGGCTGTCAGCAATGAGGTCAGTCAACAGGGAGGCAGACAGCACACATCTCTAGTTGGTGGGGCAAGGTGTGCTAATTATAGAAATGTTCCTCCTTCTTCACCTGTCCCTCTGCCCAATTGTCTTGCTTTGCAGTGGCTTTCACCAAGAAATAATATCTGTTCTCCCAGTACTTGAATCTGGGCTTGCCTCATGACTGACTTTGGTCAGTAGAATTTTGCAGAAGTGGTGGTGTGACACTTCTAAGTCAACACTTCAAGACAACTTTGATAATTCCTTTCTCTCTTTGAGCCCTGCCCAAGCATTTTATAAACAAGCCTGGGCCAGCTGGCTGGACAGTGAAAGACACATGGCTCAGGCATCCCCAGACATCAGCTCACAGCCAGCCATTCAGCCATGAGACATCAGAGTGAGGGTGAAGCCAGGCCCTAGCCCACCTGACAGCCACAAGAGCAAACCCAGCCAAGATCAGCCAAGCCTCATCCAGACCAGCAGGACTTTTAGCTGACTTATAAGAAATACTAAATGCTTGTTATTTTAAGCTGCTGAGTTTGGGGGTGGTTTGTTAATACAGTGCAAACTAGCTGATGTATCAGATCTTCTGATTTCTACACCATGGCTTTTCCCTCCGTATTTCAGTTCTTTTTCTCTTTCCTACTTATAAGAGTACTGTCTTGATCTTTAGAAATCCTCTCTGTTCCTGGGAACAGGCTGGTGGATGTATTACTAAAGGAGCCAGCAA
>CAUYON010040689.1:0-14797 GCA_963573935.1 Arctocebus calabarensis
GCTTGGCGCCTGTGGCTCAACGGGCTAAGGCGCCAGCCACGTACACCTGAGCTGGCGGGTTCGAATCCAGCCCCCGGACCCGCAAGCAACAATGACAGCTGCAACCAAAAAAAAATGGCCGGGCGTTGTGGCGGGCGCCTATAGTCCCAGCTACTTGGGAGGCGGAGGCAAGAGACTCGCTTGAGCCCAGGAATTGGAGGTTGCTGTGAGCTGTGAAGCCACAGCACTCTATCCAGGGTGACAGCTTGAGGCTCTGTCTCAAAAAAAAAAAAAAAAAAATTGGAAAACTGGGACAGCACCTGTGGCTCAGTGGGTAAGGCGCCAGTCCCATATACCAAGGGTGATGGGTTTGAACCCAGCCCAGGCCAAACTGCAACAAAAAATAGCCCGGGCATTGTGCCGGGCGCCTATAATCCCAGCTACTTGGGAGGCTGAGGCAAGAGAATCGCCTAAGCCCAGGAGTTGGAGGTTGCTGTGAGCTGTGTGACGCCACAGCACTCTACCGAGGGTGATAAAGTGGGACTCTGTCTCTACAAAAAACAAAAACAAAAAAAGAATGGCCAGACATTATGGCAGATGCCTGCAGTCCCAGCTACTTGGGAGGCGGAGGCAAGAGCCTCGCTTGAGCCCAGGAATTGCAGGTTGCTATGAGCTGTGGATGCCACAGCACTCTATCCAGGGTGACACCTTGAGGCTCTGTCCAAAAAAAAAAAAAAGAAAAGAAAAACACTGGCCTAGAGGTTCCAGACAAGACTGTAATAGGGCTAGAGGGTTAGTAATAGCATAGTTCTTTTTTTTTTTTTTTTTGGACACAGAGTCTTTAAGTCACCAGCGGTAGATTACCATGGCATTTCAGCTCACAGCAACCTCAAAGTCCTGGGCTTATGCGATTCTCTGGTCTCAGCCTCCCAACTAGCTGGGTCTACAGGCCCCCGGCAAAACGCCCAGCTATTTTTTGGTTGTAGTTGTCATTATTGTTTGGCAGGAACAGGCTGGATTTGAACCCCCCAGCCCAGGTGCTACAGGAGCTACAGGTGCCAAGCCAATAGGGTAGTTCTTTAAAGATCATCTTCTGGGTGGTGCCCGTAGCTCACGGGGTATGGCACTGACCACACATATACTGAGGCTGGCAGTTTCAAACCCAGCCCAGACCAACTAAAAAATCAATAACTGCAACAAAAAATAAAATAAAATAAAACCTGGGCATTCTGGCAGGCACCTGTAGTTGCAGCTATTTGGGAGGCTGAGACAAAAGCATCACTTCAGCTCAAGATTTTGAGGTTGCTGTGAGCTGTGACCCCATGGCACTCTACCTAGGGCAACAGGCTTGAGATTGTCTCAATAACTAAAAATAAAAAATAAAGATCATCTTCTGCATATCTCATAATCACACATGTAACTAAGACTGGCTGCTAGTTGAGAATCTGGGTTTTTAGGCCCATCCCCATTATTTGTATCGCCCTTGGAGACATTCCATTTTTTTTTTACCTCATTTCCCCCATGCCCTCCTCCCAAATCACATCACACATTAAGGTAGCTGAAAAGAATAACAATCTGTATCAATTGAACTTTGGAACAAATGGCTATTTTAAATCAATTTTTAATATGGAAAATATAAACTAACCTGCTGCTGCACACTATACAAGGCCTGCTGAGGTTGCGAATATTGCTGAAAGATTAAAAGAAAGATTTTTCAAGGAAAAATATCTTTACTCATTCTCAAAAAGTGGTGTATATGCATCGAAACACATAGAATTACACTAAACTGAAATTTTCTGGAAAAAGAAACTCCATCTAAGGAAGATAATTATAATACTCTGGGATCCACGTAGAACTGAATTTTGTTCAAATAGTTAAGGTGTAAGAACTACCCTTAAGAATTTAATAATTTTGATTATTCCACTACACTAATCTATATGTGCTAGGCACCTGTAATTTTTCTCATCTAAAAAAAAGCAAGAATAAAACACCACAATTTCTCATTCTTTATAAAAAGGTAGTAATCCTTGCTACTCAGATTTTATAAGTTTTCTGCAACACGAAATGAAACATACTAAAGACTCACCTGTTGCAATGCAGCTGCTGCAGCTGCAGCTTGTTGCTGCAATGCTGCAGTTTGAGTTAACTGATAGTTTGCTGGGGTCTGTGTGGTAAGGCCTGCTGCTGCCAATGCAGTTTGCTGTGTATAAATGGTAGGAGATGCTCCAAGGAGTGATGGCTGCTGAACACCCAGTGCAGCTAAAATGATATTTAAAAAAGAGAGAAAATAAGATCATTAAAGATATAAAGGAATATATAATCAGCATACTAATGAGATACCTTCACTTCCATGTTCACTGTAGCATTATTCACAATCATTAAGACATGGAATCTTGGTTCGGCACCTGTGGCTCAACGGGGCTAAGGCGCCAGCCACATACACCTGAGCTGGCGGGTTAAAATCCAGCCCGGGGCCTGCCAAACAACGACGGCTGCAACCAAAAAATGGCCAGGCGGGCTCGGCGCCTGTGGCTCAACGGGCTAAGGCGCCAGCCACGTACACCTGAGCTGGCGGGTTCAAATCCAGCCTGGACCTGCCAAACAACAATGGTGGCTGCAACCAAAAAATGGCCGGGCATTGTGGCGGGCACCTGTAGTCCCAGCTACTTGGGAGGCAGAGGCAGGAGACTCGCTTGAGCCCAGGAATTGGAGGTTGCTGTGAACTGTGATGCCACAGCACTCTACCCAGGGTGACAGCTTGAGGCTCTGTCTCAAAAAAAAAAAAAAAAAAAAGGCCAGGCGTTGTGGCGGGTGCCTGTAGTCCCAGCTACTTGGGAGGCGGAGGCAAGAGACTCGCTTGAGCCCAGGAATTAAAGGTTGCTGTGAGCTGTGATGCTACAGCACTCTATCCAGGGTGACGGCTTGAGGCTCTATCTCAAAAAAAAAAAAGTAAAAGACATGGAATCTTACAAAAAAACACGTAGACAGGAGGAATAAGATCTAGTAGGTAGCATAATTGGGCAACTATGGTTAACTATAATTTACTGTACACTTCAAACTAACTAAACCAGTTGAGCTCAGTGGCATACCCCTATAATCCAAGCACTCTGGGAGGCCAGGTGGTGGACTGCCTGAGCTCAGGGTTTGAGACCAGTCTGAGTAAGAGTAAGATCCCACCTCTAAATATAGCCAGGTGTTGTGACAGGCTACTGTAATCCCATCTACTCAGGTGGCTGAAATAAGAGAATCGCTTTGGCCCAAGAATTTGAGGTTGCTGTGAGCTATGACGCCATAGTACTCTACTAAAAATGACAAAGTGAGTATCTATCTAAAAAAATAAATAAAATAATAAAAAGGCTAGGCACCATGGCTTATACCTATAATCCTAGCACTCTGGGATGTTGAGGTGGTGGATTGACTGAGCTCATGGCTTAAAGACAAGCCTAAGCCAGAGCAAGACCTTGTCTCTAAAAATAGCCAGGCGTCGTGGTGGGTGCCAGTAGTCCTAGCTACGTGATAGGATGAGGCAAGAGAAGAGCTTAAGCCAAAGAGTTTGAGGTTGCTGTAAGCTATGATGCCACAGCACTCTACAAGGATGACAAAGTGAGATTCTGTCTCAAAAAAACAAAAAAAAGGGCAGTGCCTATGGCTCAGTGAATAGGGCTTCGGCCCCATACACCAAGGGTGGTGGGTTCAAACCAGCCCTGGCTGAACTGCAACAAAAGAACAGCCCGGCGGGCTCAGTGCCTATGGCTCAGCAGGCTAAGGCGCTAGCCACGTACACCTGAGCTGGCAGGTTTGAATCCAGCCCCGGCCCACCAAACAACAATGACAGCTGCAACCAAAAAATGGCCAGGCCTTATGATGGGTGCCTAGCTACTTGGGAGGCAGAGGCAGGAGACTCACTTGAGCCCAGGAATTGGAGGTTGCTGTGAACTGTGTAACCAGGGTGACAGCTTGAGCTTCTGTCTCAAAAAAAAAAAAAAAAAAACTTAAAAAAAATAATTGTTGGATGTTGTGGCAGGTCCCTGTAGTCCCAGCTACTTGGTAGGCTGAGGCAAGAGATTCGCTTAAGCCCAAGAGTTTGAGGTTGAGGTGATGCCACAGCACTCTACTGAGGACGACATAAGACTGTGTAAAAATATATAAATGTGTGTATAATACATACACACACCACTTGTATGTCATGATCTCATGAATATATATATCAAAAGTCCATCGGCTTGGCACCTGTGGCTCAATGGGCTAAGGCGCCAGCCATGTACACCTGAGCTGGTGGGTTCAAATCCAGCCTGGGCCTGCCAAACAACCATGACGGCTACAACCAAAAAATGGCCGGGCATCGTGGCGTGCTAACGCTAGTCCTAGCTACTTGGGAGGCAGAGGCAGGAGACTTGCTTGAGCCCAGGAATTGGAGGTTGCTGTGAGCTGTGATGACACAGCACTCTATCCAGGGTGACAGCTTGAGGCTCTTTCTCAAAAAAAAAAATCCATAAATATTAAAAAAATGGCATCAACCTAAATGTCCATCAATGGATGAATGGATAAAGAATATTATCAGGCTCGGTGCCTGTGGCTCAGCGAGCTAAGGCGCCAGCCACGTACACCGGAGCTGGTGGGTTCGAATCCAGCCTGGGCCTGCCAAACAACAATGACGGCTGCAACCAAAAAATGGCCAGGTGTTATGACAGGCACCTCTAGTCCCAGCTACTTGGGAGGCGGAGGCAAGAGACTCGCTTGAGCCCAGGAATTGGAGGTTGCTGTGAGCTGTGATGCCACAGCACTCTATCTAGGGTGACAGCTTGAGACTCTGTCTCAAAAAAAAAAAAGAATATTATCAGTTGGTCATCAGCTTATGCCTGTAATCCCAGCTACTCAGGAGGTTAAGGTGGGAAGGATGCTTAACTTTGAGGTTGCAGTGACTCAGGATCACGCCACTGGACTGAAGCCAGAGAAAGACAGCAAACAAACAAAACAAAAACCAAGGAATCTGGCCAGACATGTTGGCTCATGGCTGTAATCCTAGCACTCGCATCTGGGAGGGCAAGACAGGTGCATTATCCTGAGCTCACAGGTTTGAGACCATTGTGAGGAAGAGTGAGGCCCCATCTAAAAACAAAAATAACCAGCTAGGCTCGGCACCTATGGCTCAACGGGCTAAGGCGCCAGCCACGTACACATGAGCTGGTGGGTTCGAATCCAGCCTGGGCCCGCCAAACAACAATGACGGCTGCAACCAAAAAATGGCCTGAGGTGTAGTGAGCACCTGTAGTCCCAGCTACTTGGGAGGCGGAGGCAAGAGACTCGCTTGAGCCCAGGAATTGTAGGTTGCCGTGAGCTGTGATGTCACAGCACTCTATCCAGGGTGACAGCTTGAATGCTCTGTCTCAAAAAATAAATAACCAAGTGTTGTGATGGTCACCTACAGTCCAGTTACTTGGGAGGTTGAGGCAAGAGAATAACTTAAGTCCAAGAGTTTGAGGTTGCTGTTAGCTATGATGCCACAACGCTTTACCAAGGGCAACAAAGTGAGATTCTGTCTCAAGAAAAAAAACAAAAAGAAAAGAAAACCAAAACCAAACCAACCTACTGTTTTGTTTGTTTGTAAAGAAAGAATCTTACTTTATCGCTCTCAGTGGGGTGCCATGGCATCACACAGCTCACAGCAACCTCCAACTCCTGGGCTTAGGTGATTCTCTTGCCTCAGTCTCCAGTGTAGCTGGGGCCACAAGGCCCGGCTATTTTTTCTGTTGTTGCAGTTTGGCCAGGGCTGCGTTTGAACCAGCCACCCTTGGTATATGGGGCCAGCACCCTATCACTGAGCCACAGGTGCCACCCCAACATACTGTTTTTATAGCATTTACATTACATTAGATGTTTCACTGTTTCTCAGATACAGGCTCTTGCTCTATAGCCCAAGCTAGAGTGCAGTGGCCCAGTCATAGCACACAGCAACATCAAACTCGTGGGCTTAAGCAAACTTCCCAGCTCAGCCTCCCAAGCAGCTGGGAACTACAAGTATACATGATCAATCTCAGCTTATTTTATTTTTTGTAGATACTAGGTCTCATTACGTTGCCAAGGATGGTCTCAAACTCCTGGACTCAAGCAATCATCCCACCTCGTTCTCTCAAAGCTAGTGGATTACAGGCATATGCCACCACACTAAGCCTTGTGTTAGGTATTATAAGAAATCTAGAGATGGACTTGGAGCCTGTGGCTCAAGTGGCTAAGGGGCCAGCCACATACACCTGAGCTGGCGGATTCTAATCCAGCCCAGGCCTGCCAAACAATGACGGTTGCAACCAAAAAATAGCTGGGTGTTGTGGCAGGCGCCTGTACTAATTTGCCTCTGCAACCTCAAACTAATTGCCTAAGCCCAAGAGCTGGAGGTTGTTGTGAGCTGTGATGCCACAGCACTCTATCGAGGGTGACAAAGGGAGACTCTTGTCTCTGAAAAAAAAAAAGGCTGTATTTCATTTGAGCTGAATAATTTAAACTTTTTTCGTGCATGATCATTGTTTTGACAGACCCTTTGACACTAATACATCTACCTTTTTTCAGATAGTCTTATTTTATTGCCCTTGGCAGAGTACCATGGCATCCTAGCTCACAGCAACCTCAAACTCTTGGGCTCAAGGAATCCTCTTGCCTCAGCCTCCCAAGTAGTTAGGACTACAGCCTCAAAACCCAGCCATTTTTAGAGATGGGGTCTGGCTCTTGCTCAAGCTTGTCTGAACTCCTGAGATCAAGAGATCCACCCACCTCAGCTTCCCAGATATCTGGTATATTTCAAAGGTTGCATTTTTAAAAAACAGTAAAACTGACACCTATACTATTATACTGAAGATGTCCTTTAAACTGCTTTTTTGAATTTTTTTTTTTTTTTTCAAATTGCATTTGAAGGTGCCAGGGGAAAACTTGAGGAGTTATACTTAGGTTAAAATGTTCCTTATTGATATTAAGCACAAATCAGACATACTTTAATTGCTCCAGAACTGAAAGAAAATTAGCTTTGCTTGGCTCTGAGACTCAACTTACTAAGATGATATATAGTCATAATAAAGCTTTAAAAGCAACCAATAGGGGGGCGGCGCCTGTGGCTCAGTGAGTAGGGCGCTGGCCCCATATGCCGGAGGTGGTGGGTTCAAGCCCAGCCCCGGCCAAAAACTGCAAAAAAAAAAAAAAAAAGCAACCAATAGGGAACAGTCTATTTGCCAAGCCCCCCCAAAAAAAATTTCATGTAAAAAATATAAGCTATTTATAAAATCCCATTATTTCTTTTTTGTTTGTTTTGAGACAAAGTCTCAATTTCTCACCCTTGGTAGAGTGTCAGGATGCCATAGCTCACAGCAACCCCAAACTCTTCAACTTAAAGCTATTCTCTTGCCTCAGGCTCCTGAGTATCTGGGACAACAGGAACCTGCTACAACGCCCGGCTATTTTTAGAGAGGCGATCTAGATCTTCTGCAGACTGGTCTCAAACCTGTGAGCTCAGGAAATCCACCCACCTCAGTCTCCTAGAGTGTTAGGATTATAAGCATGAGCTACTACGCCAAGCCCGGCATGTCACTCTGGTTCAGGCTGGCCTCAAACTTGTGAGCTGAAGCAATCCACCTGCCTAGGCCTCCCAGAGTACTAAGATTTAAGACATGAGCCAACGGGCCAGGCCCTCTATTATTTTTCTTCAAGGAAAAAGGTCAACTAGATAACTAGCCTTCCCACCATGTTTTAGAACACTTCTAGGGCAAAAGTATGACATAAAAAAAAAAAAATTGAGGGGCAGTGCCGGTGGCTCAGCGAGTAGGACGCTGGCCCCATATACTGAGGGTGGCAGGTTCAAACCTGGCCACCCGGCTGAACTGGAAAAAAAAAAATTTTTAAACACTAAAGTAGAAGATCACGGCTTTTCTGCAACTGACCTCAAATTACAAAACAGGTATTTTATTTTACTTATTTATTTTGGAGACAGAGCCTCAAGCTGTTACCTGGATAGAGTGCTGTAGCATCATAGCTCACAGCAACTTCCAACTCCTGGGCTTAAGCCATTCCCTTGCCTCAGCCTCCCAAGTAGCTGGGACTATAGGCACCCACCACAAAACCCAGCTATTTTTTGGTTGTAGTTATCATTGTTGTTTCACAAGCACGGGCTATATTTGAACCCACCAGCTCGGGTATATGTGGCTGGTGCCTTAAAGTCAAAACAGGTATTTCAAACAAGTAAAACACAGGCTGGGTACGAGGCTCATGCTTGTAATTCTAGCATTCTGGGAGGCAGAGGCGGGTGGAATGACTAAGCTCACAGTTTCAAGACCAGCCTGAGCCAGAGGGAGACCTCATCTCTAAAAATATTCCAGCATTGTGGTGAGCACCTGCAGTCCCAGCTACTCGGGAGGCTGAGGCAAGAGAATCATTTGAGCCCAAGAGTTTAAGGTTGCTGTGAGCAATTAAGCCAGGACACTCTACCAAGGGTGACAAAGTGATACACTTTGTTCAAAAAGTAAAATACAGCAAAGGACTAGTACCAGATACATCATAAATAAAAACACATTTAATAGCTGGCTCATGCCTGTTATCCCAGCACTTGGGAAGCTGAGGGAAGAGAGTTTGAGGTTGCTGTAAGCTAAGAAGTCATGGCACTCTACCAAGGGTAACCAAGTGAGACTCTGTCTTAAAAAAAAAACATACACACACACACATATATAGTCAAAATAATAGAATAAGTGCAACTTTTCTGAGTACTCATTCTGTGGAATCTGTCTTAAAACACACACACACACACACACACGCACATACACATATAGTCAAAATAACAGAATAAGTGCAACTTTTCTGAGTACTCATTCTGTGGAATCTCCAGGAAACTTGAAACACTTTAAAGACTGCTGGTTTATTATATTTAAATAAAAAATGCAAAGCTACAGAAAGAAAAGTTAAATGTTTTAGGGTCAACTAAGTCAGCCAAGAAATGGTAAAAATTCCTCCTAAGATAACAGAAATTTACTGAAGAAATTTATTGAAACAAATAGTTTCAATGACATTTTTTATTTTGAAAATGACATTTTGGGTGGCACCTATGACTCAAGAAGTAGGACACCAGCCTCATATGCTGGAGTGGTGAGTTCAAACCCAACGCCAGCCAAAAACTGCAAAAACTGCAAAAAAAAAAAAAAAAAAAATAGAGAAGAAAAAATATAGGGGTTCATTTACTGCTGTCTTGATTTCTTTGCCTGGTGATTACATTCTTTAAATTTGGTTTAGGCTCGGTGCATGTGGCTCAACGGGCTAAGGTACCAGCCAGGTACACCTGAGCTGGCGGGTTCCAATCCAGCCCGGGCCCGCCAAACAACGACAGTTGCAACCAAAAAATGGCCGGGCATTGTGGCGGATGCCTGTAGTCCTAGCTACTTGGGAGACTGAGGCAGGAGACTCTCTTGCGCCCAGGAATTGGAGGTTGCTGTGAGCTGTGATGCCACAGCACTCTATCCAGGGTGACAGCTTGAGGCTCTGTCTCAAAAAAAATAAATAAATAAATTTGGTTTATCTACTTTAAATTAAAACTGAAAGCCACAGGCATGTAGTTTTCCATAAAATATGCCTTTCAAACACATGCACTTTTTTTTTTTTTTTTGCAGTTTTTGACCAGGGCCAGGTTTGAACCCATTACCTCAGGCATATGGGGGTTGGCATCCTACTCCTTGAGCCACAGGCACCACCCCAAATACACACCCCTTTAAATATAACTTATAAGTGGGTAGCAGTGGCTCACATCTGTAATCCTAGCACTCTGGAAGCCAAGGTGGGTGAACTGCTTGAGCTCAGGAGTTTGCAACCAGCTTGAGCAAAAGCTTAAGCAAAAGCGAGACCCCCATCTCTACTCAAAAATAGAAAAACTTTTAAAAAAAGGTAATAATTTAGGCTCAGCACCCATAGCACAGTGGTTACAGCACCAGCCACATACACCAAAGCTGGCGGGTTTGAACCCAGCCAGGGCCAACTAAACAATGACAGCAGCAACAAACAATAGCCGGGCACTGTGGTGGGCTCCTGTTGTCCCAACAACTTGGGAGGTAGAGGTTAGCGAATGGCTTAAACCGAAGAGTTTGGGATTGTAGTGAGCTGTGACACCATAGCACGCTATTGAGGGAAACAAAGTGAGATTGTCTCAATAAATAAATAAATAGGGCAGCGCCTGTGGCTCACTGGGTAAGGTGATGGCCCCATATACTGAGGGTGGGGGGTTCAAACCCAGCCCAGGGCAAAATCTAACAAAAAAGTAGCCAGGCGTTGTGGCGGGCGCCTGTAGTCCCAGCTACTTGGGAGGCTGAGGCAAGAGAATCGCCTAAGCCCAGGAGATGGAGGGTGCTGTGAGCTGTGACGCCAGGGTTGTCCACTGAGGGCAATAAAATGAGACTCTGTCTCTACAAAAAAACATAATAATAATAATAAATAAATGATCAACTTTAGGTTTAAAATGCAATTCTGTCCAATCTAGTGGGTAAAAGTCTTTTACTAGTTATCTGTGAACTTCTAAAAGGAGCCAAAGATAAATGATACAGTATTTCCAAGCATTTTATAGTATCACCCACAGTGTAATTTACCATCCTTTACTGTAAATGTGCACATGTAGTATAAGTATGTGTTCAGTGGCCCCACCTGGCTGTGATACTGCAGTGGCTGTAAACTGAGTAGCCCATGGTGGATTCTTCTGTCCTCCAAACTGAGCCATGATGTAAAAGGAAAAAGAACCTTCACTTTTTTGTCTTCTACAACAGCGATCTATTAAGAAAGGATCCACATTTTAAAGTCCAATCAAACTACAAGTATCACAAAACGGTATTTGAAAATGTTTAATGTACAGTATCAAGGATATCTTTGTAGATCTAAGCAGAAAAAAACTAGAAGCCGAATAAGAGCATAAGAACATCTGAGATGAAGTAAAACATTTTACATCGAGTAGATCACCCAAAGCACCTTAATTTAAAAAATGACCTAAGGAATGGACTTACAAGGCACTTCTGCGACTACAAATTGTCACCTTTTAACGAAAAACCATCTGCTTTTTTTAAATTGTTAACAACAAAAAAAAAAACTTCACCACTTTATATTCGTAAGAAACCCAGCCCCCGTGTTGTGTACGCAGGGCACGGGTCTGAGTGAGGCCACAGCAGAGATAAAGCCAATAACGGAAACGGGAACAGACCCCCGAGAAAGGTTTGAAAGGACATCATTTAAATAACGAACATCTCCACACTTTCTCTAACACAGAATCCGCCCGATTCCTTCCCTTCCCCTCCACTCAAGGGACAGGGCAGTTGAGATAACGGATGACCCTTCCGAGTCACTGCGAAGACCCCTCCCCCCATTCAAACCGGGAAAGCGGCGCTCCCCGCCCGCGGCCCACCCCTCCCCGGCCGCCGACTCGGCGAACGCCCAAGGGTCAGAGCTCGGCCAACCATCTTCCTCCAGTCGCACAACACGGAAGGCGCAGTCGACCGACCCACAACTGTGGGGATCCCGAGAGCTGCGTTCTCCTGCACCCCTGGACGGGACGGAGAAAGCCTCCATCCCTCAAACCGCATGCTGCCGCGCGCCGCCCCCATGCCCCGGGCGTGGAGGCCGGGAGTCTAAACCCGCAGCAGCTCCGCGGTGCTGGGCGGCGGACGGCAGCCCAGCCAGGCCGAGGCTCGGGGGCGCTGGGGGCACCCGAAGGGGCGCGGGCAGAGCGCGAGTTGGTGGGGGAGGGGCCGGCCGCGCGGGGCCTGCTCCGACCCGCACAAAAGGGACCGGTCCCTTCCGTCCCAGTCCCACAAGAGCCCCCACCGTCGCCAGCCCGCGGCCGCTGTACTACCAAAACAGTCGCTCCTGGCCCTTCCGCAATCCGATAGGGTGTTGAGAAGCCCGGCTCGCCCGCCGGCCGCTCCAACCGCGCGGACCAGACCTTCACCTGAGTCTGGTCCCGGCTAACACTGAAGCCATTTCAAACCCGTCAGCCCTTGGCGCATGCGCCAACTTCCCCCCTTCCTCCACGCCGCTCTCCTCCTCCCATCTCCCGGAGGAGCGGCGCTTACGGGTTGACGTTGTACGTGCGCGCTCTCAGCGCGTCTCTAGACGCTCGCTCCTTTACGCGGCTGGAACTAGAGCGCGCTTTGGAAGGTTACCTCGGCTTCGCCTAACAATGAGCAGGACTACGTCTCGGGCCAGCTCTGAGGAAAAGACTTTCTGAAGGGTGGGAAGGAAAGAAGTGGCGGTCACGTGGTCCGATCGGAGCTGCCGCCATTTTATGTTTTTTCCTATCCCAATTCAAATGCTTGGGAAAATGGATATGTCTTGTGACATCCTTTTCACATTTCGGAACAATTAGGTAAAATTTACATGACACACAATTTCCTATGTAAAATATGTTGAAGGCAACAATTCAGTGGCTTTTAGCATATTCATACTAAAACCATAGCCCCAGTGCTACCACAGCTATTGATCCCTGGAAAAAGAAACTCAAACGACTGTTAAGCAATCGCACGCTGATCCCTGCACCCCGAAACCCCCCCCCGGCCTGCTCCCTGGAGTTGCCTGTATGGTTCACGTGAATGGTGACACAGCATCGTCTATCTGGCTGCTTTGAAAACGTCGTTTTCAGTGTTCCTCATCTGTGTTGACCGCGGATTCGCGCTTCATTCATTTTATGGCCGACGTTGCTAATTCTTTTTTTTTTTTTTTTTCAGAGACAGTCTCACTTTATCACCCTCGGTAGTCTGGACCTACAGGCGCCCGCCACAACGCCCAGCCATTTTTCTGTTTTGCAGTTCGGGGGAGATTGGGTTTGAACCCGCCACCTTCGGAATATGGGGCCTGCGCCCTACTCGATGAGCCACAGGTACCGCCTGGAAACTTCCTTCTCTCTTAAGCTATGTTTAGCTTACAGCAGTTTGGTAAAATACACTGTTGGGAACAAAAATAAAATTTAACTTTTTCCTCCTTACCTGATCTCTCCAGAATTTAGAAACCAACAATTTTTTTTTCCCAGACAGTGTCACCTTGTCGCCCTGGGTAGAATGCCATGGCTTCATAGCTCGCAGTTCAAACTCCTGGGCTTAAGCGATTCTCCTGCCTCAGGCTGCCACAATACCCCGCTATTTTTTAGAGACTGAGTCTTGCCCTTGTTCAGGCTGGTCTCGAACCTCTGAGCTCAGGCAATGCCCTTGCCTCAGCCTCCCAAGTGCTGAGATTAGAGGCGTGAGTCACCACCCTATCCCCTAACAATTCTTATTTTATACATAACCATATGATAATATTCATAAGTTCAATTAGAAACGTTGGTTAATGACCTAGGCTTTGACTGAAATGTCGTATTTTCATATATGACCAGCCAGTTCCAATCTTAAGGAACTGAACTAAACCTTATGGAGCCAATAAAGTCTCTTGGTAAAAACTGGCCTGAGGGGGCGGTGCTTGTGGCTGCCATGCCTGTGGTTCAAAGGGGTAGGGCCACGGCCCCATATGCCAGAGATGGTGGGTTCAAACCCAGCCCCGGCCAAAAACAACAACAACAACAAAAAAAAAACTGGCCTGAAATCCAGTACGTGTTGAAGTAAAAATAAAAATGTAGAGAAAAGTCTCTATATTTAGTGGTTTTGTTTGTTTTGTTTTTGAGACAGTCTGACTTTGTCGCCCTCCATAGAGTGCTCTGGCAAGGTGGTTCACAGCTGTAATCCTAGCGCTCTGGGAGGCTAAGGTGGGTGAATTGCCTGAGTTCCAAGGTTTATGACTAGCCTGAGCCAGAGTGAATCCTCATCTCTAAAAATAGCCAGGCTTTGTGGCAGCCAGTCCCAGCTACTTGGGAGGCTGAAGCAAGAGAATGTCTTGAGCCCAAAAGTTTGAGGTTGCTGTGAACTATGACACTATAGCACTCTACCAAGAGCTACAAAGTGAAACTCTGTCTCAAAAAAAAAAAAAAAAATACTTTTGGACTCAAATGATTCTAGCCTCCTGAGTAGCTGGGACTACTGGTGCCTGCCACAGTGCTGGACTATTTTTTAGAGACAAAGTCTGGCACTTGCTCTGGCTGGTCTCGAACCTGTAAGCTCAGGCAATCCATCCACCTCAACCTCCCAGAGTGCTAGGATTATAGGTGTGAACCACTACACCCAGCCTTACATTTAATGTTTTGTTTTTTATTTTTTTATTTTTTATTTTGGCAGTTTTGGGGGGAGGCTGGGTTTGAACCCACCACCTCCACATATGGGGTCGGTGGCCTACTCCTTTGAGCCACAGGCGCCTCCCTAAAAGACTCTTTTGTTCTGTTTTGTTTTGAGACAGAGCCTCAAACTATCACCCTGGATAGAGTGCCGTGGCCTCACAGCTCACAGCAACCTCCAATTCCTGGGCTCGAGCGAGTCTCCTTCCTCGGCCTCCCAAGTAGCTGGGACCACAGGCGCCCGCCACAACGCCCGGCCATTTTTTGGTTGCAGCCGTCATTGTTGTTTGGCGGGCCCAGGCTGGATTCAAACCCGCCAGCTCAGGTGTACATGGCTGGCGCCTTAGCCCGTTGAGCCACAGGCGCGAGCCTTGTTTTATTTTTGATTTTAGCCAGGGCTAGGTTTGAACCCACCACCTCCGGTATATGGGGCTGGCGCCCTACTCCTTGAGCCACAGGGGCCCTACCCGTGTTTAATGTTTTATATGGGAAGGAGGAATTGCAATTCTATATGTGTGGATAGAGTGGTCTTTGGTATATTTTAAAAAAAAACAGAAGGCTAACAGTTTTATAACTGAGTAAAGTTACTGCTCTTTAAGAAAGTTAATTGGAGGCTGCCCCTGT
>CAUYON010040690.1:0-71635 GCA_963573935.1 Arctocebus calabarensis
CATATAGTGATCAAGAAAATGCCATGAAGGCTATCTCTAACAGTACGATCAAAATATTTCTGATTGTATATGAAGCACATTCTGCCCTATGATTGCACCAATGTACACAATTATGATTTAATAAAATTATTTAAAAAAAAATAGAATTAAACCTGCTACCCCTTGAGCCCATAATCCTGTTAGGTGTGCTGCGCAGAGATCACCCCTTTATGTGAAGCACAGGTTCCCCAGTTTGCTACTGTGTGTACCTGGGTACTTCACTCAGATCACCTACTTTGCCTCTGTAAGTATTTTAGTTTACAACTCCTGCTTTAGGGTGTATTTTGATAAAGATTTGAACGTTTCAGGACAGTTTATATTTCTTTACAATGGGTAATCTATATTTTATATAAATCTTTGATTAATAGGGTTGAGTTGTAGAATTTAAAATTGATTTTTTAACAATTCTTTCTTTCCTTTCTTCTTTTCTTTCTTCCCTTCTTCCTTTCATTCTTTTCTTCTTTATTCCTTCCTTTCTCACCCTTCTATCTTTTCCCTCCCTTCCATTCTTTTCTTGTTTTCTTCTCTCCTTCCCTCCCTCCTTTCCTTCCTTCCTTTCTTTTTTCCTTCTTTTTTCACTCTTTCACTCCAGCTCTGGAGCATAGTGGCATCATTGTAGCTCACTGCAACCTCAAACTCTGGGCTCAAGCAATCCTCTTGCCCCAGCCTCCTAGTAGCTGAGACTACAGGCATGTGTCACATGGATACATTTTTTCTATTTATAGTAAAGGGTAAACTTTTCTATTTATAGTAAAGATGGGATCTGCCTCTTCTTTGGACTGGTCTCAAACTCCTGATCTCAAGCAATCCTCTTCTCTCCGCCTCCAGGGTGCTGAGATTGCAGGTTTGAGCCACTGCACCTGCCTTCTTTTTCTTTATATATGCCAGAAATAGTCATCTTCACATCAGAATGCCTTTTTAGGCTCCTTATGCTTATAGTTGCATAGGTTATGCATATTGCAAACAACATTAGGTCTTTCTTCTTAGTATTGTCCCTTCAAAATCCCAGTCATACATAGTGGTTTTCATCATGTTAAAAATAATCTCTATGGATCTGTACTAGAATTTTTGTTGATAAGGCATTTTATTTTTATTTTACCTAAAATAAAAAGCTGATTGTAAATGAATTTTAAAAAGGAATTATATAAATCAGGGTCCCAGGATTATCATTATAATTTCAAATAAAATTTCATCCCAAGCTCTCTAACGGCTGAGATAAGCTATCATTTATTACAAGAGAAAACCCATAGACCATTTAATAATTGGCAATTAAAGTTTATTTCATTTCAAGCCCATCTCTTCTAATTGAGAGTCCATTTCCTTAGTCATCCATATGGAGCAGGAGTGCCTGACTTTGGGATCTAGGATCCCGATGCCACTGACAGAAGAAATCCAAGCCAGTTAGTGAAGCCAGGAAGAAAACCTCCTTTGCTGGAAAGCTCTCAACACTTTATCTCCCAAACCAGAGAGATGTGCTAATGTCTGTTACAAAAAGGTGCTGTAAAATGGGGATCAGGCAAGTTTAAGAGATTTCTTTTTTTTTTTTTTAATTGAATCATAGCTGTGTACATTAGTTCAATCATGGGGTACAGTGTGCGGGCTTCACATGCAATCTGAAATATTTTTATCAACCTGATTGACGTAACATTCATGAGATTTTTTCATTTACTATGTGAATTTTGATACATATTTAGAAGTTTTCTCCTGACCCTTCGAAGATGTACCACACATGTGATCTCACCCTTTGTCCCATCTCCCCCCACCCTCTCCCTCCCCGCCCCCCCCACACCCCGTTCCCCCACCGCCTCTGCAAGACATGGGTTGGAGTCTTCACTGGAACGATAAAAGAATTTGTCTCATATTAGGGGTGTAATTCCTTGTCTGTCTTTTTTGGTTTGCTTGAGACACAGTTTCACTTTGTGACCTAGGTCAGAATGCAATGGCGTCAGTCTGGCTCACAGCAACCTCAGTCTCTTGGGTTTAGGTGATCCTCCTGCCTCAGCCTCCTGAGTAGCTGGGACTACAAGCACCCACCACAACACCCAGCTAACTTTTTCTATTTTTAGTAGAGGCAAGGTCTCACTTTTGCTCAGGCTGGTCTTGGACTCCTGAGCTGAAGCAATCCTCCCATCTTGGCTTCCTGAGTGCTAAGATTATAGGCATGAGCCACCACACCTTGCCTTCTCTCTGTCTTTTTTTTAATACATTAGGAGTCATGCTAATCTTCTCTGCACCTATGGCCCTGGTAAACCCCTAGTTCCTTTTACTTCGACAGCCTCACTGTTTACCAGACACACAATAAAGGAAAGAAATGTAGATACCGTCATATTTTCTAAAGTTGGCAGCGCAAAGGGATTGCTTTAAAATTACATAGCACTGCAGTCACTCTTCTCTTTTCCCTATAGGTGGTTTGGTGTCTACACACTAAAAACAAGAAGAAGTTAAAATCACAAGGGAAGAACTGCAAAAAACTAGCCAAGAATCTCCTTAAGGAGCCAGAAAACTGTAACAACTTTTGCCTCTGGAAGCAGTATGCACATCTGGAGTGGTTGCTTGGCAACACAGAAGATGCCAGAAAAGTTTTCGATACAGCACTCAGCTTGGCAGGAAGCAAAGAACTAAAGGATCCTGAACTCTGTGAGCTCAGTCTGCTGTATGCCGAGCTGGAGGTGGAGCTGTCGCCGGACTCAGGAGGGGCCACCACAGCCCGACCTGTTCATATATTGACCAGACTGACTGAGAGCGGTCCCTATGGGCCCTACACTGGACAGGTCTTGGCTATTCACATCTTGAAAGCTCGAAAGGCTTACGAGCACGCACTGCAGGACTCTCTGAGTGAAAGCTGTGTTTCTAATGCAGCTCCCACTGATGCCTCTAACCGCCTAATTAGCTTGGTCAAATGCTTTATGCTCTTCCAATATTTGACCACAGGGATTGATGCTGCTGTGCGGATATATAAGCAGGTATTTGCAAAACTGAACAGCTCTGTTTCCCCAGAAGGCTCTGTCCGGAAGGACAGTGCCAACTCTCAGAGTTTGACTAGTGTTCTTGAAGCCATCACACTGATGCATACGAGCCTGCTCAGATTCCACATGAAAGTTAGTGTTTACCCTCTGGCTCCCCTACGGGACGCACTCTCGGAAGCCTTAACATTGTATCCGGGCAACCAGGTTCTTTGGAAGTCCTATGTACAGATTCAAAATAAGTCCCACAGTGCTAACAAGACCAGAAGATTTTTTGATACCATCACTAGGTCTGCCAGGCCCTTGGAGCCTTGGTTGTTTGCAATTGAAGCTGAGAAAATGAGGAAAAGACTGGTGGAAACCGTTCAGAGGTAATCATGGACCATCTTGTTCATGTGTTCCACAAACCTTTATGGCTTACTTGCTGTGTTTCTGCTACCTAGCTGGGTCACAGGAATACAGAAGTGAATGCAGCCCAGTGCCTGGAACACTAGCTCTGGTTGTTCTGGGTGTTGTAGAATAATAGGTTGGAAAATGAACAAAGCGCTTAAAAGGAGTAAGATCTTTCATTAGAAGCTTGGTGGCTGACTTCCTAGGCCATGGCCTTGGGGAGTATGAATGTTGCTTCTGGTGTGTGTAGTGGTAACTGTCCGCCTGTCAGAATACCTGAGAAACGGTGATGAAAGCATAATGCCTATGGAGTTCAGCACTCTGGATTCCAGGGCCAGCTCTTCTACCCTTGGCTGTGTGACCTTGGGCAAGCCACTTCACTTCTCTGATAGTTCTCCCTCTGTCAGATGGAAATAAAGAACCTGCCTCTTAGGGTTGCCATGAAGGGGTTGGTGAAGTAAGTGCTTGACACAAAGACAGTGCATAATAAATGCTTGCTAGTGACAACAATGTCATGTTTTAAATACTATCTTTGAGCCAGAAATAGTAGCTGACGCCTTTGATTCTAGCACTCTAGAAGAAAGATCACTTGAGGACAAGAGTTCAAGGCCAATCTGGGCACCATAGCATGACCCTGTCTCTATGAAAAAATTAGTTGCATGTGGTAGCTTGCACTTGTAGCCCCAGTTACTTGGGAAGCTGAGGCAGGAGGATCACTTGAGGCCAGGAGTTTGAGATTGCAGTGAGCTGTGATGGTGCCACGACACTCTACCTGGGCAGCAGCACAAGACTCTGTCTCAAAAAACAACAACCAACCAAATACAATATTTGGAGGAACATACTAGCTTCTCCCAGAATCTTTGCTGTAGCCCTAACTCTGACTTTTATAAGATAGGGAAACTTATCTTTGGGAAGTATTTCACTTTATTTTTTATTTCTTCCACTGGAATTTTGTTCACTTCATGGGATCTTTACTTTACTTTAAATTGAAAGGTCTTCCTTCCCATAGGAATCTGCTGATTGAAAGGTAGATATCTTTAAAAAACAGAAGCAAGGCGTTTGTGTGTGACTTTTAGACAGACTCAGTGTGATGTAGAAAGCATAGAACCCTGGCCTCTGCCGCCTTCTGGCCTTGCAGAAGCCACATCACCTCACCCCACACTCACATACCTGGGGGGACAGCACTCCGCTACCCTTCTCTGCATCAGTTATTGCTGACATGTGTCATCGCTAAAGCTCTTTTTCTCCTGTGACATAGGTGAGAGAATATGTCTCAGAGTTACATGAGCCTTTGCCTTGCAGGGTAGATGGTAGAGAGGTCCACGCCACGATTCCTGAGACCGGCTTAGTACATCGGATCAAAGCTCTGTTTGAAAATGCAATGCGGAGCGACAGTGGCAGCCAGTGTCCCTTACTGTGGAGGATGTATTTGAACTTTTTGGTAAGAAGATATTTAGAGTTTTTCTTTTCATGCACAGCTATAGTTCTTCCTGGAAGGTGTCCAGTAACCACTGCATGGAGAGCTGGGGGTGGGGGGTGGGTGGGCTTATTGCCTTCTTGGCTTTGGTTAATCCTTAGGGAAACCATGATAAATAATGTTCAGTCTCTGAGGACTTGGAAAGGAGTTGCAAGTTGCATATTCCTCAGGATATTTGGTAGAATGAGGTCGAAGAGTAATTATTAGATGATTTGGTGTGGTACAACTTAATGTGGCTTTCCCTCAATTAACTTTATTAAGTCAACAACTTGGAAAATGGTCTAAGTAAGAGCTTCTCTTTGAAAGAGACCTATATTCTTTGCCATCCTGCTCATAAGAATTTCCTGATTCTGTTTTGTTATTTAAAGATAAGATTCGATCTATATTGTGGTTTTTACTTTTTTTTATTTTTATTTTTTTGTAGAAACAGAATCTCACTTTATTGCCCTCAGTAGAGTGCAGTGGAGTCACAGCTCACAGCAACCTCCACCTCTTGGGCTTAGGCGATTCTTTTGCCTCAGCCTCCCGAGTAGCTGGGACTACAGGTGCCCGCCACAATGCCCAGCTATTTTTTTGTTGCAGTTTGGCCAGGGCCAGGTTTGAACCCGCCACCCTCGGTATATGGGGCCGGCGCCCTACTCGCTGAGCCATAGGCACCACCCTGTATTGTGGTTTTTAAAATCAACATTTCCAAAGCAGCTTTGTATCCTTTAAAAGTACCATGGTGACTGAAAATGGTGAGACACTGTACAGTTCTGGGAATGTGAATGTACAGACTGAAAGGTGGCTCCTGTCTGTGGCGGTGCCACCTTGAATCTTGCACTCAATTTTTTTTTTTTTTTTTGAGACAGAACCTCAAGCTTTCACCCTGGATAGAGTGCCATGGCATCACAGCTCACAGCAACCTCCAATTCCTGGGCTCAAGCGAGTCTCTTGCCTCCGCCTCCCAAGTAGCTGGGACTTCAGGCGCACGCCACAATGCCCAGCCATTTTTTGGTTGCAGCCGTCATTGTTGTTTGGTGGGCCCCTGGCTGGATTAGAACCCGCCAGCTCAGGTGTACATGGCAGGCGCCTTAGCCTGTTGAGCCACAGGCACTGAGCCACGCCCCGCCATTTTTTTTTTTGGTTGCAGCCATCGTTGTTTGGCAGGCCCAGGCTAGATTCGAACCCGCCAGCTCAGGTGTATATGGCTGACGCCTTAGCCTGCTGAGCCGTATGCGCCAAGTAAATGCACCTTTATTTACAAAATATTTCTCTACATTTTGGTATATAAATACATATAAAAATATAAAATATAACATGAGCTTGTTAATTTTTCCTTTGTGTGGTGTTCTTTAAGACACCCTGTGGAAATATTGTGTAGGATTCTTTGGAATGGGCAAAACATTGGAATCAGAGAAAGTTACTACAAATACTTTGGGGATAAAAGTAATATTAAAACCTGGACACTAGCAGACAGAGAGATCACAGATGACAAAGATGTCGAGACATTAAGCCTCGTTTCCTGAAAGCCTCTGTGTATGTGTGTGTGAATGAACTCTATAGCTGGTTTTATAGAGCGTCTTGATTAAGTTTATAGTTGTTAATAATTTTAGCTGTCATTTTTTCCCTGAGGTCTCCCCTCACCACTAAAAAATTAAGCACAAGCATTTAGCAAAGAGTATTTAATTTTTTTCTGAGACAGTCTCTCTCTGTTGCCCAGGCAAGAGTGGCCTGGTGTTAGTTTAGGTCACAGCACCCTCAAACTCTTTGATTCAAGTGATCCTCCTGCCTCATCCTCCTGAGGGTCTGGGACTATAAAAGCAACAATATCCAGCTAATTTTTCTATTTTTTAGCAGAAACGGGGTCTCGGTTTTGCTCAGGCTGGTATCAAACTTTTAAGTTCAAGGGATCCTCTCACCTGGGGATCTCAGAGTGCCAGGTCATAGGCATGAGCCACTGTGTCTAGCCCAGATTATTTACCTTTAATTTCACTAATTGTTTTTATGTTCACATCCACATTTAATTTCATAGTTGAAGGAAAAAAATCTCACATTTGCAGAAAAGTTGCAAGAATGTTATAAATGATCATTTTTCTGGAATCATTTCAGAGAGTGACAGGTAAGAAGTCCCATCAGCCCTGAATTCTTTTTAAAAAAATCTTTCCTTTATTTGTACCTCTGAATTCTTTAGTGGGTGTTTCCTACAAACAAGTATGCTCATATAACTCAATACAAGCATCAAAACCAGAAAATTAAAATTATGACATCACTACTATTTTATCCTCATACTCTTTTGAAGTTATACCAGTTGTTTGTAGATGTCCTCTCTAGCTGAAGGTTTTAGTTCAGAATCATGCTTTACATTTAGTTTTCATGTCTTTTTAGTTGCCTTTTATCAGGAATACTTTGGTTTTCACTTTTTCCTTCTCATGGCTTTGAATTTTTTTTTTTTTTTTAACAGAGTCTCCGTCCTCCCTGGGTAGAGTGCCGTGGTATCATAGCTCACAAAAACTTCAAACTTGGGCTCAAGTAATCCTATATCCTTTTGGGACTATAGGTGCCATCCAATAGTACCTGGCTAATTTTTCTATTTTTAGTAGAAACAGGGTCTCATTCTTGCCCAGGGTGGTCTCAAACTCTTGGGCTCAAGCAATCCATCTGCTTCAGCCTCCCAGAGAGCTAGGATTACAGGTGTGAGCCACCACACCCAGGCTATGACTTTGAAATTTTTGAAGGTACAAGCCATTTAGTCTGTAATTTTGTATACTGTTCCTCAGTTTGGGTTTGTATGATATTTCCTCAGGAAGTAGGTTAATCTTGGCACCTTTGGCTGGAAAATACAGAAGTGATTGTGTGTGCTCATTCTGTACTATTGGGTTTTCAGTGGAATTTCATTTTGTCCATTATTTGTGATACTAACTTTGATTCCTTGAGTAAGGAAAGGTTGTGTGTGCTATGCCTCATCGCTAAGTTATTCTTTTTTTCTTTGTAATTAGTTACTTTGTAGGCAGAATTTCATTTTGTCCATTACTTGTGATACTAACTTTGATTCCTTGAGTAAGGAAAGGCTGTGTGTGCTATGCCTCATCGCTAAGTTATTCTTTTTTTCTTTGTAATTATTTACTTTGTAGGCAGTTAGTTTGAGACTGTTCTACACCAAGCTTTCTGTTTGTGACCTAATAGGTTCTTGTTTTATTTAGGTGTCAGTCTGTTACTATCATTTGTTTTGGTGCTTAAGTTTTCTCAATGTTGGCCAATGAGAGCTACTTCAAGGTGACTTCTAGATCCCTTTAACATGGGCCCATTATTCTCTGAGCACTGTCATACTTTCTGGCCCAAGGCATTCCATGAAAATCTTGCATGTCCCTGCTCCAGTCCTGGAGTAGCCAATTCTCTAAAGAGTCTTATGGCCAGTTTTAGGAAATATGTGTATATTTGTCCCTCCATACACACACATCCACATATATAGATAGAACACCATAACCTCATACTCATAAATAATTCTAATTCCTGTCTAGTACTGCAGGGCTTCTTAGAGTTTTTTTTTTTTTTTTTTTTGCTTTTTTCATATTTATAGTTTCCTTCTGTAGAAACCAGGCTCTCATTGTCATAAATACATTAATTTGATTAATCACTCATCTGTATGGAATTAGTCTCTGGCCTTTCCCTGTGCAGGTACTGACCTTGTTCAGAATAAGAAAGGCCCTACAAATATATAGTGGTACATGAAGTTCTCCTCTGAAGATAGTCCTGAAGACATACAGTTTGGAGAATGAGTATTAAAGAGGACAGAGAAGGCATGCTTGAGGAAAACAAAAAGTTGGTTTTACTTAGGATGACCACACCATTTTTTCTCTAAAGAAGGCCACTTAACCCTCACATTAACCTGAAATAAAAAAATAAAGTTAGCCACTTAAAAAAATTGAGATCTAAATTACATACCATAAAATTCACCATTTTAGATTGTGCACTTCAGTGTTTTTAATTTTGTAAGATGATGTTTTACAGCTTCAGATTAGAAGTCTTACTTTTGGGCAGTGCCTGTGGATCAAAGGAGTAAGGCGCCAGCCCCATATACTGGAGTGGCGAGTTCAAAAATCCAGCTCTGGCCAAAAACTGCCAAAAAAAAAAAAGTCTTTTACTTCCTTATTAAATTTATTCCTAAACATTTTATTCTTTTGATGCTATTTTTTAATGGAGTTGTTTTGATTTCATTGCTGGATTGTTTACTGTATAGAAATAAAACTGAGGCTGACTTTTGTGTATTTATCTTGTGTCCTGTAACCTTGCTAACCTTGCTGAACTTGATAACTTTTAAGTATTTTATGTGAAGATCATGTTATTTCCAAAAAGAGATAGTTTTACTTTATAATCTGCATGTCTTCCATTTTCCTTTTCTGTACTTCTCTTGCCTAAGTACCCTGGCTAGAACTTTCCATAAAATGTTTAATAGAAGTAGTGAATTTTAGTGAGCTTTAGTGACTTATAGAAATTAGATTTGAATTTTTGAATTTAAGTATTTTGATGCTATTTATATATGTATGAGGCAGGCTTTCTCTTTGAGGCCTACGCTAGAGTGCAGCAGCATGATTATAGCTCACTGCCTCCTTGAACTCCTGGGTTTAAGTGATACTCCTGCCACAGCTTCTTGAGTAGCTAATGCTATGGGCGTGTACACTACACCCAGATAACTTTTTTTATTATTTTTTTTTGTAGAGACAGAGTCTCACTTTGTTGCCCTTGGTAGAGTGCCTTGGCACCACACAGCTCACAGCAACCTCCAACTCCTGGGCTTAGGTGATTCTCTTGCCTCCTGAGTAGCTGGGACTACAGGTGCCCACCACAGTGCCTGACTATTTTTGTGTTTTGCAGTTCGGCCGAGGCTGGGTTTGAACCCACCACCTTTGGTATATGGGGCCAGCGTCCTACTCGATGAGCCACAGGAGCTGCCCTAACTTTTTTTATTTTTTATAGAACTAGAGATAGGGTCTCTTACTCTGTTATCCAGGCTGATCTTGATTGTAGGTGTGAACTACCATGCCTGGCTAGTATTTTGATGCTTTTTTTTTTTTTAATTAGAGACAGAGTCTCTCTTTGTCACCCTTGGTAGAGTGCCATGGCTTTGTGGCTCACAGCAACCTCCAGCTCCTGGGCTTAGGCCATTCTCTTGTCTCCTCCCGAGTAACTGGGACTAGAGGCACCCACCACAACGCCTGGCTGTTTTTTTGTTGCAGTTTGGCCAGGGCCGGGTTTGAACTCGCCACCCTTGGTATATAGGGCCGGCGCCCTACTCACTGAGCCACAGGCACCGCCCGTATTTTGATTCTTAAGAATCCCTCTGTTTCCACTACAGACCTTTGTACTTTGTGGTGGTTATACATGTAGTAGAGTTTGTGATTACTGACTGACACTAGATACCAACAAGAGCAAACATTAAGTACCACAAAAATATTGACTGAAAGCCATAGAGGATTCTGCTTAACAGTAACAATGAGGGCAGTGTCCCACACCTGTGCTTATAGCAGTTTGAGAGACCGAGGTGGGAGGATCACTTGAGGCCAGATATTTGAGACCAGCCTGAGCAACACAGTGAGAAAATATAGAAAAACTAGTTGGTCATAGTGGCATGTACCTGTAGTCCCAGCTACTGAGGAGGCAGAGGCAGGAGGATCACTTGAGCCCAGGAGTTGGAGATTGCAGTGAGCTGTGATCACACCCTTGTACTCTAGCCTGAGGAACAGAGTGAGACTATGTCTCCAAAAAACAAACAAACAAACAAACAAACAAAAAAACACAGTCTGGGAAATAAGATCACATAGGCCATGATGAACTTCTTCTGAATTAGAATTTTTAGCAATTCAGTAGAATTTTTAGTCCTTTGGAGATAGAGAGCATTTTGAAGTAGTCAGATTATGAAAGCTACCTTTTAAATAAGTTCATATGTGTATGGTAACAAAAAAAAAAAATAAGTGAAGTAAGTGAAAAAATGACTCCTCAGACCTAGTTAGATCCTGTGCAGTTTGATAAAAAGTTCTCTCTTTTAAAGTATATTTCCAAAATAGGTTATATAATTCTGAAGAGTGAATGTACATGACTTATTAAGAGTTTTACTTGCGTTAAGGTAATAGAGCCAGGCATGGTGGTACATGTCTGAAGTCCCAGCTATATGGGAGGCTGAGGCAGAAGGATTGTTTCAGCCTGAAGAGTTAGGAGCCAGCCCGCGCAACATGGCAGACCCTGTCTCTTAAAAAAAAAAAAAAAAGAAAGAAAAGAAATTAAGAATCCTAAAAGAGTACAGTAATATAATATAGGAAAGACACAATAGAAGATATATTTTAATGGCTAAAATAATCACTCAGGAAAAATTATAATTGAATCTAAAACAAATTAAAGAGTCTTAGATTACAGCAATGCAGTGTGTTGGTACTCTGTTTTCTTTGCATAGGTTTTTAATATTTTGTTAAAATTGTTCAAAATGTTAAAATTTGTTTTAAAATAATTTTAGAATTCAGAGCATGAGCCTCTACTCACAGAAGAAATTTTTTTTTGCAGTGGCAATTGTTTTGAAAGATGGTTAACGTCTTACTCTACTTTAAGCTTTTTGTGCTAGAATAGTGGTATATTTCTTTACTAGAGCTGTGTATGTGGTTAGGCAGGAATCATTTGAAGAGCTAATTTTACAGCTATTTGGGATGAGGGTGTGTGTATGTTAGCGTTCTGGAAGCTTCGTGGGTGATTCTTTGGTTTAGTTTTATCTATTGTGTTATAATTTTATATTACTTACATTTTAAGGTACAAGTAAATAACTGTCTTCGTGTGCCCAGCTCAATAGAGTGAAAAGAAATGTGGCTTTATGCATCTTTTGATATTTGTTAATTAACTAAAGTTTAAAAGTAGAGAATAAGAAGGGAGTTTGTTTCCTTTATGAGGCATAATGAGGAAAGATTTTATTTGATTTGTTTCACACTTAACACCCAAGAATCTGTGTGCTCTCATCTTTATCTTCTAATGTAATTTAAACTCTACGCCTAAAGACCCTGATTCAAGGAAAATGCTATCAGTGCTTGTCTCTGAGCTCTGAATTTTCCAGTCCCTGGTTTTGGAATGTGGAGGAGATGAAAGAAAACAGACTTGAGAATATGCAAACATGAACTCAGACCTTCCCCTGAAGGACCTCACCCAGAACTCCTCCAGCTCTAAATCTCACTTTAAAATGCGTTTGTGGCTTTATCTGAGTTTTGGGTTGTCTTAAAGGAGTATAGACATTAGAACCTATTGCATACAGGTAGGAAAGAGACTAAAATGCCTACTTGGAAGATAGTGTTGTTTCTTTTTCTTCCCAGGATGATTTTGTGTTTAATATGCTTCTTAGGATGGAGGGATACAAATTAGAGTAGAAAGGTGAGTTTTAAGACTAGTCCTAGATGGTGTGGAACAGGAAGAAATTTAAGGTGTAACTAAGAAAGACTTCAGATTGTTCTTGAACTAGTAAGTGATCTATCTTATATTTTGTCAAAATTTATATTTTTATTGATTTTCATTCCATTGTTAATGTTCTTTACTCTATTGACACATGTGTGCACACACATTCACACACAATCAAAAAATTTCTTTTCTTCCCTATTTGAAGAAAAGAAATTTGTTAATTTGAAGAAATTCTGGAAGGAACCTGGCTAGTATTTTGGAACCAGACGTGGCTAGTATTTTATTTGAAGAAACTAGAAGGAACCAAGAGAAACCAGTAACATCTTGTGGGTAGTAGGGGTAGCTGTGGTATGGGGGTGGGTTCATGGAGGGTAAGGTTAGGGGGATTACTGACCATATACTTTTTAATATTATCAAAAAATTTAACTGTATAAATATATTACCTGTATAAAATATTAAAATAAGGGTGGTTAGTGTGATTTTGTTTTAAGTAATATGTGTTCAGAGTAAGCAGAAAATAGGAAAGCACTAAAAGGCACAAAAATCTCAGTCGACATAGAGATGACATCTGTTACTATTTTGTTAGAAATTATCTCAGTCTGAAAGAAAATGCATATTTATATACACAAATTTGTAAAATGTGCATTTTGAGAAAACAATTTATAATATTTTTAAACCTATCCTTTAAAATTTAACCATGTGTTGAATATAATCTTCTAGATTCTTAAATATTTGCTTTCATTCTTTTTAATAGTTGTATGATGCTCATATTAAAATTTATTATTTTAACCAATTTATTATTGTTAGATATGTAGGTTTTTGTAACTTTCTTTGATGTAATTTCTTTCTTGTTTTCTTGAGACAGAACCTCAAGCTGTCACCTTTGGTAGTGCTGTAGCATCACAGCTCACAGCAACCGCCAATTCCTGGGTTCAAGCGAGTCACTTGCCTCCACCTCCCAAGTAGCTGGGACTACAGGCGCCCGCCACAATGCCCGGCTATTTTTTTTTTTTTTTTTTGTTGTAGCCATCATTGTTGTTTGGTGGGCCTGGGCTGGATTTGAACTCGCCAGCTCAGGTATATGTGGCTGGCGCCTTAGCTGCTTGAGCCACAGGCGCTGAGCCATAATTTCTTTTCTTTTTTTTTTTTTTCCGAGATAGAGTCTCACACTGTTGCCCTCAGTAGAGTGCTGTGGCGTCACAGCTCACAGCAACTTCAAACTCTTGGGCGTAAGCGATTCTCTTGCCTCAGCCTCCCAAGTAGCTGGGACTACAGGTGCCCGCTGCAATACCTAGCCACTTTTTGTTGTTGTTGTTATAGTTGTCATTATTGTTTAGCAGGCCTAGGCTGGGTTTGAACCCGCCAGCCCCAGTGTATGTGGCCAGTGCCCTAACTGCTGAGCTGTGGGCGCTGGGTGCCAAGCCTGCTGTAATTTCTTGTTGGTAAATCTACACATGTCCATAATCATTTCTAGAATTGCTAGATTAAAGATACGTTGTTATTTTTGAGGCCATTAGCTACTGTTCTGGTGAAATTGTCAAATCCTCCTGGAAGGGTTGGGTTCCTATGCACTCATTAGGGTGTATGAGAGTCTCCTTAACCATGGCTGCATCAGACCGTGCCCAGGTGACCAAGCATAGCAAATAGGACAACTCTGGGGTCCATGTTTCTGGGGTGAAAATAATCAGGGACATGAAAACTAGTTTCATCCCATACATAGTATAGGGTTGGCATGAGGCTGCAGTAGCTACTTGGGTTAAGACTGAGATTTTTGGATGTTGGATTTCTAGAATATCTGGATAAGCGTGGATGGACTATTTGCTGTCCTGGATTGATGTCTTTTCCACAAGTAGATTGGATTGTGTTCTTTCTACTGTCAGGCTTAGTGTTCTGTTAACAGAGATGTTTAAAGCATTTGCTAGATTGAAATGTGCTTAAAAATAGATGTACAGCTATTTGTTAAAAGATGAAAGATGGCAAATTAGCCTACACAATTGGAATCTAGAGAAAATATTTTACAGTACAGTAGAACCTCTGTAAGTTGACCAACCAAAGGACTGTAACAAACTGGTCAACATACGGAGGATGTCAGCATAAGGAACTAGACCCACTGTACTGCCGTGTATAAGTGCATGTACAGTCTATGAAAATTAGGTCAACTTAAGGAATTGTCACCGTAGAGAGGTGGTCAACTGTGAAGGTTACGCTGACCACATCTAATATTTAGTTGTTTTTTGAAATGTTGGCTGAGGATCTTATTTCAGCATGGAAAGGGACTCTGTTGATGCACTGGTAGTTCTGTGAATTTCAGTTTTGGGTCTTTTTTTTTTTTTTCAGTTTTGGGTCTTGGGAGAGAATGGAGAGGAGAGGCTGGGCAAATAATTGGCAAGAAAAGCAAATAGTTACAAGACTATTAACAATGCAGCCTTGTTTACCCACTCTTTGCCTATCTGGATTTCTGAAAGTGGATTCCTTGGCTATGTGAACTAGTTAGCACATGTGAGCACTTTTTTCGTGCTTGGAATTGAAAGCATGCTGGACGGAACACAGTCATGTATATCTTAGTTGGGCAAGGGCATCCTGTCACTGTCAGGACTTGGTGGTGTAAAGGGATTAATAAGTGAGCTGGGAGCAATTTATCTGATAAATAGTGATAGAATCTGGAATTGGTTTTTAAGTCCGAGTCATAGACATTTCAGAATGAATAGGTTATATAAATCAAAAGGCTATTTTACTTTTTGAAACCAGAAGTCGGGCAATCAAAGTGTTAACATTTTTTATTTGTAAAGCAGAGAAGCCTTAAACACTGCTTCATTAAGTAGATAGGGCCTTGATTATGAAAAAAAAAAAATCTAATTTTATCCTGGAGGTTCTTTCAAAGAGTAGTGTCTAGTTTGTAAAACTTAAGTGACATCGTTATTTCTCCTAATTTTTGGTTGACCTGCTAATGAACATTTTTATTGTAAGAGTAAACCAGGTGCTAGAATATGGAGATAATTTTCTCTCTAATTTTAAAAGTTTCGGAAGAGTTACTTATTTGGGATGGTGGGAAGAAAACTATGAACAAAATTTAGAATATAAACTGTGTTACTGAAGGAGCAGAGGAAATGTTTTGAGAAGTCACCAGGTTTTTGTTCACATGTGTTATAAGCTTGCTGTGGATATAGGGCAGATAACTTTTCTTTTCTTCTTTGATTTTTCTCTTGTGAAATGTTTCCTTATGATAATCAACAAAGGCATGATGAAAAGTAACCTTTAGTAATTAAAAATTTAAAGATCTGTCATCTATAATCAATGAATTTTTTTGTTTTCAGCATTGGTTGGATGGAACAAAAAGCATCAAAAAGCAAGTAAAAAGTAAGTATTAAAATATTATTTTTGTACAAAGGGAAATTGAATATGTTAGAAATTCTGGTATGGGCATAAGAAATCATAATGTATTTTTTAGTATTTTTGTTTTCTTTAAGTCATTTTAGATATCACTGACCCCACTGCCCAAGTTAGGTTTGATACTAATCTAGATTCAAGAGTCTTGGGGTTTAAGTTTTTAGGAGAAAGCCTTGCAGCTTCCAGATGGATTGATGGATTGACTCCCATAAAAAGCCTAATTGTTACATAGTAATAACATTTGTTGGAATTTTCCTCTTTGGCTTTGTTTGGCACTTGCTCTGCTATAGAAAATGTCATGAGATTTTAAGAGTATAATATTTTAAAACTAAGAATAATGAAATGAAACAATTCACATAAAATGTCAGTACTATTACTAGCAATAGCTGAGGGGAAACTAATTTCTGATCCATAATCCGGCTTGTCCTCTGTACTATCAGTTTTCAGGCTACCTCAACTTTTGTTTTTATAAAATAATGGGACCACTGAAAATACAGATGTTAGTGAACTAGCTAAAGTGAATTCGAAGGTGTGTGGGAAGATTCTTTGTGAGCAATTAGTAGCATAGGCATTCCTCAGACCTGTTAAGAAGGATAGCTCAGTAAGTTTTGGGGCCTAGTAGTTTGCACAGGCAAGACTTTCATTGAATGGATTTGGCCCTAAACTATTAGAGGTAATCTAGAGCTATCTATTCTTGGCATGATAGATGATTGTCATAGTACTGTGATGGTACATTTTTAAAAAGTCTACCTGTCTCAGCGCCTGTAGCTCAGTATTTAGGGCACTGGCCACATACACCAAGGCAGGCGGGTTTGAACCCGGCTGGGCCTGCTAAACAACAATGACAAATGCAGCAACAACAAAAAAATTGCTGGGCGTTGTGGTGGGCACCTGTAGTCCCAGCTGCTTGGGAGGCTGAGGCAAGAGAATTGCTTAAGCCCAAGAGTTCTCAACCTGTGAGTCACGACCCACCAGAACTATTTTAAAGTGTCACGGCATTAGGAAGGTTGAGAGCCACTGAGGTAGAGGTTGCTGTGAGCTGTGACGCCACGAAACTCTACCAAGGGCAACATAGTGAGACTCTGTCTCCAAAAATAAATAAATGAATAAAAATAAAAGTCTGCAGATCTTTTTGTGTTAAGTATAAGCCTATAATCTAACTCGAAATAGTGCCATAATAACCTGTTATCTTTTGTTTGAGTCAGAGTCTCACTATGCTGCTCTCAGTAGAGTGCTGTGGCATCACAGCAACCTCAAACTCTTGGACTTAAGCAATTCTCTTGCCTCAGCCTCCCAAGTAGCTGGGATGACAGATGCCCACTTAAGTTTTTTGTTGCAGTTGTCATTGTTTAGCTGACCAGGGCCAGATTTGAACCCGCCAGTCTCAGTGTATGTGGCTGACGCTGCAGTCACTGTGCTGTGGGCACCGAGCCTACTCCAGTAGATTTTTGACAGATTTATTGGCTGAAAGTTATTGCTATTTAACTAGCAACAATTAATAAAACTAAAACTCTCTCTCTCCTTTTTTTTAAAATGGCAGTTGGTTCACCCTATTGCCTGCATCTTCGAGTTAAGTTTTATTCCTCAGAACCAAATAATCTTCGTGAAGAGTTAACCCGGTAAGAACACCATCTAGAGTTGTGCAGGGGAATTTTGGTAGTTTGGGAAGATTGTCTTTAGAATTGTTTCCAATTAATAGACAACTAGTGAAATGGATTCCTTGCCCCTGGTAACACGACTTAAGGTAATAGAATTTTATTCTCAGTGTTTTTTAAGTATATGAGTCTTTTTCCTTATCGGTTTGCAAAATAGAGTGGGTTTCCTAATGTCTTCCAAAAGTAATTAGTGAATTCTTTTTGTAACTATTTCCATCAACTCATGGATTTTAAACAGGATTGATGTGTTTCAACACATTGCAATATTATGTTTATTGATGTTCACTGTAATCTTTGGCTAGTAGGAGCTTGCTGAAGTTGGCTTGTGACTTTTGTGACTCATTGAAATGCCTTTGATATGAAAAACATTAGCTCTTTGTTTGGTTTGAATAGTTTATGAATAAACTTTATACTATGTAGACTTAATTTTATTTTATCCTACCTCCTTGGTATTTCTTTTTTTTTGAGACAGAGCCTCAAGCTGTCACCCTGGATAGAGTGCTATGGCATCACAGCTCACAGCAACCTCCAATTCCTGGGCTCAAGCGAGTCTCTTGCCTCTGCCTCCCAAGTAGCTGGGACTACAGGCGTCCACCACAACACCCGGCCATTTTTTGGTTGCAGCCGTCATTGTTGTTTGGTGGGCCTGGGCTGGATTCGAACCCGCTAGCTCAGGTGTATGTGGCTGGCGCCTTAGCCCGTTGAACCACAGGCGCCGAGCCGCTCCTTGGTATTTCTTCATTGCTTTCTGTTATGTATCCATGACTCCATGCACACTTACTATTTATTAACTGAAAAAGTTGAGTTGCTGGAGTCCTTTCAGAAGGGTTTCCTCTTGAATACCCTGACAGTGAGAGTGTAGCTATTGTCCATAATTACATCCATGCCTGTATCCCTTCACATGACAGGTGGATTTGTTGTCAGAATAAAGTTAAATTAGATGGCAGAGCTCTTTCTCAATAGTTTGCTTTAAACGTTTTCTCATAAGATTGCTGTACAATGTATACTATGTGGCTTACTATTACTATTCCTTGCTATTATCTCGTGGTCATGCTTTCATCCTCCTGATGCTTATTCCCCCCTACCCCATTTTGGTATTATTATTTCTTTACATGCATTGTTGTGAGTAAAATTTTATAATTAATGATATTTCTTCTCAAATTAGAAGGGTAAGAGTTTTTTCACAGTAAATTTTTCTGTTTAGTTAAATTTGTTTCTTTCATTTTTCTTAGATACTTATTTGTTCTACAGTTAAAACAAGATATTCTCAGTGGAAAGTGAGTATTAGTTACTTACTACATTTTCTTGGATGGCTGAAAAATTATTTTGAAAACAAGTTTATAGTTATTAAAAAAGGTCAGCATAAGGTATGTATTATTTTCATTTATCTTAAAATGAAGGTTATAAAATTGGTCTAAAAAATTTGTGTTTTGGTCTCAGATTAGAATGTCCCTTTGATACAGCAGTGCAGTTGGCAGCTTATAATCTGCAAGGTAAGCAGTTCTTATAGTGACTGTTAAGAAGAAGTATAATCCTTTTCTGTGTCTTTCTAGTTAAAGAATTTCAAGATTCTAATGATGTGCAGGAAAAGAAACAACATTCTTTTTGTATGAACTTTTGTATCCATATCTGGCTCTTTTACTTGATTTAGAGCATTGCCTTCTTTTTCTTCCCTTTTGTTTACTTGCTCCGTTTTCATCTGTAGCATTTTCAAACAAAAATTACTAATAATTCAATAAATGTTATAATTGGGCCCTCAGATAACTTTTTCCCTTAAAATTGCAGTGATAAGTAAATTGTTGCTGAAGTCATATTGTATGCTTTCTTTGGCCTTAAAAATGAATTCATGAAGGAATTACTTAAAGCATATTTAAAAGTTCTTGATGGCCATTTAAAAATGTTTTCTAATAAATGAAATTGATGAAAAACTCACTCTTGTGCCTTTTTATGTTGATCAGATATCGTTAAACTTAGGAATTTTTTATGAAATTGACACCGTGAAAGAAAACTATAATTTTAGTTCCTGTTCACAAAAAAAGAATGGAAATATTCTTATGGGTCTATAAGTATATATACTATAATCAATAAACATAAATGATTATGAAGATATTAATAATTTTGTAGATTTTTTTGTGATTTCATATTTACTCCTAATCCTTATAAGTTCAGTAGTGTTTATTTGACATTTGTAGATAATAAGACTAATGTTTTATGTTTATTTATGTTTTAAATATACCTAATACTTTTGATTCTTTTGTACTTCTGCTATTGAAGCAAGCATATTTTCCTTTTGATACAGGGGCTGGTGACTAGAGAAAATTAATGTGCTTTTAAAATTTGCCAATGGGCGGTGCCCATAGCTCAGTGGGTAGGGCCCTGGCCACATACACCGAGGCTGGTGGGTTCAAACCTGGCCTGGGCCAGCTAAAAAACAGTGACAACTGCTATACCAACAATGACAAAAAAATAGCCAGGCTTTGTGGGAGGTGCCTATAGTCCCAGCCACTTGGGAGGCTAACGCAAGAGAATCACTTAGCCCGAGAGTTTGAGGTTGCTATGAGCTGTGACGCCATGGCACTCTACCCAGGGCGACAGCTTGAGACTCTTGTCTCAAAACAAACAAAAAAAAAGGCTCGGTGCCTATGGCTCAGCGGGCTAAGGCGCCAGCCACGTACACCTGAGCTGGCGGGTTCGAATCCAGCCTGGACCTGCCAACAACAATGGTGGCTGCAACCAAAAAATGGCCGGGCGTTGTGGCAGGTGCCTGTAGTCCCAGCTACTTGGGAGGCAGAGGCAGGAGAGTCGCTTGAGCCCAGGAATTGGAGGTTGCTGTGAGCTGTGATGCTACAGCACTCTACCCAGGGTGACAGCTTGAGGCTCTGTCTCAAAAAAAAAAAAAAAAAAATTACCACCAATGTAAATTTTTTTTACCTAATCTTATCTCCATTTTACTGTCTTAGTTTGTCTCTAAATTTCTTTCTTTTTTTTTTTTTTTCAGTTTTTGACCGGGGCTGGGTTTGAACCTGCCACCGGTTCATATGGGGCTGGTGCCCTACTCCTTTGAGCCACAGGCACTGCCTCATTTCTCTCTAAATTAAAGCTTTTTTCCCATCTACAGACTATCAGATAGATCCTAGTTTGGAGTTACTATGCCTTTAGCAGTGTAATTATGGGAAATGTGTGATTGCATATTTTTCTTAAACCTGTCAGATCTACTGAAAATCTGTCATTTTTAATATCTGTGTTAAACAGCGTTTTATTACCTCATTTTCTGTCTGTGCCTTATTGTGTAAGTTTCATGACAACCAAAGTATGTGGATAACTACAAAAGTTTTGAGGATAGACTGCTGCGTCCATTATTCCACATCCAGGAAACTTCCACAATGTCCTTTTTCATTCACCCTTGCATGTTTCAACTTGCTTGGCTCATCAGTGTTGCGTTTGTTTCTATCTGCTTGGATATTATGTTTCTTGATTTTCGCATGTCTTAAAACTTTCATCCCACATATATGCCTCTTGAAAGTAGGGCTTATACATTTTTGTGTATTTTGTCAAAAGTTTGACTTATAGAAATACTCAATAATAAAATTGTTTACTTCGGTGGCGCCTGTAGCTCAGTGGGTAGGGCGTTAGGCACATACACCGAGGCTAGTGGGTCAAGGCCAGCTAAAATCAACAATGACAACTGCAACAAAAAAATAGCCGGGCATTGTGGCAGGCACTTATTAGTCCCAGCCCATTGGGAGGCTGAGGCAAGAGAATCGCTTAAGCCCAAGAGTTTGAGGTTGCTGTGAGCTGTGATGCAATGTACTCTACTGAGGGTGACATAGTGAGACTCTATCTCAAATGAAAAAAAAAGTTTGATTCGTATATGTGACTCTGTTCTATGTTCTTTTAACCCAACTTACATCTTTTCCCAAATAAAACACTTTTCTACTTTTTCTTTCATCTATGGCCTCACTTTTTATAATTCTTACAAGCTTCATGTAATGTTTTCTGTATCTCTTTGTCCCATGTCTGCTAGTTTACCAAATCCTAATAACTTTTTTGTTGTTTGTTTTTGTTTTGAGTGAGAGTCTCACTCTGTGCCCTGGGTAGAGTGGCATGGTGTCCTTGCTCACAGCAACCTCAAACTCTTGGGCTCAAGTAGTCCCTTTTCCTCAGCCTCCTGAGTAGCTGGGACTATAGGTACCCACCACAACACCTGGCTAAGTTTTTCTATTTTTAGTAGAAACAGGGTCTTGTTTTTGCCTAGGCTGTCTCAAATTCCTGAACTCAGTTGATTCATCCGCCTTGGTTTCCAAGAGTGCTAAGATGATAGGCATGAGCCACTGTGCCTGGCCCCTACTAATTCTTAAGAAAAAAATTGCTAAAGTGATTACTAGTCCTACTAGTCCTTAAGAAAAAAATTTCTATCTTTTTTTTTTTTTTGGAGACAAAGTCCCTAGCTGTTGCCCTGGGTAGAGTGCCATGGTGGCATCTTAGCTCATAGCAACCTTCAATTCTTGGGCTCAAGTGATCCTATTGCCTCAGTTTCTCTATTTTTAGTAGAGATGGCAAGGGGTGGGTGGAGGGTCTCGAACTCATAAGCTTAAGCAGTCCACTTGCCTTGGCCTTCCAGAGTGTTAGGATTATAGGCGTGAGCCACTGCAGCCGGCTTATTATTCCTGTCTTCCTTAAAATAAGCTATTGCTCATTTATGGCTTTATATAGTACTTTATCTGAATTACTTATTAGCTTTTTTGCAGTTTCATTTTGGTATATATTCTGAACACCATTATGTAACAGATTTAGTTTGATTTGTGTTCTCTTTTCTTGTTTTTTTTAATAAAACAAAGACAGGGTTGGTGGCGCCTGTAGCTCAAAACGGCTAAGGCCCTAGCCACATACACCAGAGCTAGTGGGTTCGAATCTGGCCCGGGCCTGCCAACCAATGACAACTACAACCAAAAAAATAGCCAGGCTTTGTGGCAGGCACCTGTAGTCCCAGCTACTTGGGAGGCTGAGCCAAGAGAATCGCTTAAGCCCAGGAGTTTGAGGTTGCCGTGAGCTGTGGGGCTATAGATTGAGGCTCTGTCTAAAAAAAAAAAAAAAAAAAAAAATACAAAGACAAGGTATGGCTGGGGTGCAGTGGGGTCCGATCATAGTTCACTGTGATCATAGTTCACTAGTGAGGTTCACTATAATCTCAAATTCCTGGGCTTAAGCTATCCTCCTGCGTCAGCCTCCTGAGTAGCTGGGACTATAGATGCATGCCACCATGCCTGGCTGATTCTGTCTCAAAAGAAAAAAAAATAAAATGGAAATATTTTGCCTTGTGTGGTGTCACGCCTGTAATTCTAACATTCTGGGAGGCCCAGGTGGGTGGTCTCAGATTCAAAACCACCTTAAGCAAGTGCGAGACCCATTTCTAAAAAATAGTGGGGCATTGTAGTAGGCACCTTTAGTCCCAGCTACTTGGGAAGCTGAGACAGGGGATCGCTTGAACCTAAGAGTTTGAGTTTGCTATGAGAGTAAAGGGCAAGAACGTGAGACTGTCTCAAAAAATAAAAAAAGATATATTCTAATATTTTAATACAAGTGAGATATACATCTTTTAAAGAAAAAATTTTTAAAGTATGGAAAATTGGAATTGTTTTTTTTCCCTTTCTACCCAAACCCACAGTTAGAGATAACCGCAGATGAATATATAAATGTTTGTGGATTATCGTTTCTTTTCCTGCTGCCTCTTTCCCCAATTTATTATTTTTATTTTTTATTTTTTTGGAGACAGAGCCTCAAGCTGTCACCCTGGATAGAGTGCTGTAGCATCACAGCTCACAGCAACCTCCAATTCCTGGGCTCAAGCGAGTCTCCTGCCTCCGCCTCCCAAGTAGCTGGGACCACAGGCGCCCGCCACAACGCCCGGCCGTTTTTTGGTTGCAGCTGTCATTGTTGTTTGGCGGGCCCAGGCTGGATTCGAACCCGCCAGCTCAGGTGTACGTGGCTGGCACCTTAGCCCGTTGAGCCACAAGCGCCGAGCCTCTTTCTCCAATTTTTAAAAGTTATTGTTAGGTATTTCTTTCTTTTCTTTTCTTTTTTTTTTTTTTTGAAGGAGAGTCTTACTCTATTGCCGTGGGTAGAGTGTTGTGCTGTCCTACCTCACAGCAACCTCAAATTCTTGGGCTCGGGCCTCCCAATAGCAGGCACTAAAGGTGCCCACTACACCACCTGACTAGTATTTTTTTCTATTTTTAGTAGAGATGTGGTCTCACTTGCTCAGGCTAGTCTCAGTTCAGGCAGTCCACCCACCTCAGCCTCCCAGAGTGCTAGGATTATAAGCCTGAGCCACTGTGCCCAACCATTTAACATTCTTCTAGGTCTGTAAGAATTTCAGAGAAAATTTTTTTTTTTTAATCAGTTTTTTCAGGTGGCGCCTGTGGCTCAAAGGGATAGGATGCCAGCCCCGTATGCTAGAGGTGGCAGGTTCAAACCCAGCCCTGGCGGAAAATAGAAAAAAAAAAAAATCAGTTTTTCTTAGGATAAATAATTTTAAATTCCAAGAAGACAAGGACTATATCTTACAGTGGTATATGGTATCATGTTCTGTGCATATTAGTTATATTCTTAATAGATGCCAGCTAATTGTTTGTTAAGGATTGCTAATTTTTTTCATTTATTCATTGTAAGATCTAAAGGTATTTATCTATAGAAGTTTGGAAAGTGGTTTTCATATGCTAAAGTGTGACTACATTAAGAGAAAGGCATCTACTGGTAATTAAAAATACATATCCAACAATCAAGGTGGTATATATGTATGGACTATTAAGTCCTAAATCAAAGATTTATTTTTGGGAATTGTAAATCTTCTCTTAGCAATTTATTAATAAAATGAGTTTGAAGATGGATTCAGCATAAAATTACTAGCATTTACAGATTGTAACTTTCTGAAACTTATGTTTGTAGCTGAACTTGGTGACTGTGATCTTGCTGAGCATAGTCCTGAACTTGTTACTGAGTTCAGGTTTGTGCCCATCCAGACTGAAGAGATGGAACTGGCTATTTTTGAGAAATGGAGGGAGTACAGGTAATGGAGGAATTACACTTGAACATAGTTATTTCATATTCAATAGTTTTTTTTTTTACTTGTTTTCTTCTGTTTCTATCCTTGTATAGAATTCATTTTATATTTATTATTTTTAAAATTATATTTAAAATTTCAGAGGTCAGACACCAGCCCAAGCTGAAACTAATTATCTGAATAAAGCCAAATGGCTGGAAATGTATGGGGTTGATATGCATGTGGTCAAGGTAAGAACGGTGTTGTGACGCTTTTTAAGAAATTTATTTCTAAAAGTGCATGACTCTGGAATTTTTCAGTATAGGGAGGGCATGGAGTTTATATAATTTAGCATGGAGTACTTTGAATGTGTGGCCAAGGGTTGAGATTAAATATACTGAATTAACTAGAATCTTACAGAAAGGTTCATTGTAGGAGAAAAAAGAAATAACCAAAATCTCTGAACAGTTACCTCAATCTTTTTAAGCTGTTATTTGTTTTTAAGCTTTTAAGGCATTTTGTATTTGTTTCATATCAGATTACCTTATATAACTTAAGCTAGTAGGCTCTGTTTAATTAACTCAAGAAGTAAAGTTACAAACATAAAGCTTGAGAGGACTTCGATAAACCATAGAACAGCTTATGTAGTCATTTAAGTTATTTCTAGTTTAACTAGCAGTGTTTCCCAGAAAGGCAGTCTTTTCTAAAATATGTGATTTATGTGATAAGTAAAACATCAGAAGAACCTGGAAAAAACTTACTTTGTAGCAGGGGTATAACTGCTCAATTTTAGTGAAGATGTACCATACTAAGATAGTGTTTTAATGACTAGAAATAACAATATATGTGCATTTTGCTGAGAATGTTATTTTGAATGTTCTAATTGTTGAAAACATCTTATATATTAATAATAGCCTAGATATAATATGATTCAAGACAAAAATAAAATTAAACAGATGTGCAAAAATGTGAAACTTGGTTTATGCTAATCCATTGAAAAATAAATAAAACTAACACATTTTTCTCTCCTTAAATTAGGCTAGAGATGGTAATGACTATAGTTTGGGACTAACCCCAACAGGAGTCCTTGTCTTTGAAGGAGAGACCAAAATTGGTTTATTTTTTTGGTAAGCAAGAGTTGGTGTCAGAGTTACTACTTTTGTGTTGTTTTTTAGATGAGGGAAAATATCTACATCAAGTTAACCCCTAACCTCTAGACTTTCAAAATTAGTTTTGAAAAACTTGTAAGTGAAAGCTAACTGGGTCCTATTGTACTTTTACTTACCTTTATTCCCACTCTCCAGAGGCAATTTTAAAAATAAAAACTATTCCACTTGTCCTTTCCTTCAGTTTTCAAGGTGTATCAAAATCTCTTTATGTTTATATATTAGATGTTCACATGAGCATTCCCTGCCTTCATATGGTTATGGCACTATTTCTAGTATTTCTTGCTCCGTAGCCTCTTCCTATTGCATACGAGGAAGATATTAGTACTTCTATGACTTTTTCTTGAGACACCCTCTGTGGCCCTGGGTAGAGGGCTATTGACATCATAGCTCACAGCAACCCCAAAGTCTTGAGCTCAGTCAGTCCTCTTGCTTTAGCCTCCCGAGTAGCTGGGACTACAGGTGCCCACCACAACGCCTGGCTAGTTTTTTCTGTTTTTAGTTGAGGGACGGGTTTCAGTCTTGCTCAGACTGGCCTGGAACTCCTGAGCTCATGTGATCTACCTGTGGCCCTCCCAGAGTGCTAGGATTATAGGTGTGAGCCACCATGCTCTGCCTTTAATCCTCCTTTAAGTTGTGCTCCTTTTTCTGTTCCAATTTTTGTCATCCATAGTTTTAAATTACGTTTACCTTTTTATTTTTACATCAAGGATTTTACTTGAATTTCACAACCATAATTTAGTCCTTCAGGTTTTGTCTAGTGTTTTAAAAGCTGAGAATCAGTAGTAGTTTTTACATTATTATATCTGTGGCGGAACTGGCACAGATCTTAAGTGAGTACTGGTGTTACAGACATATAATTCTGTGGCTCCTAAGCTATTTATTTCCTCACAGCAGGCTGGAACTGTTAGCCCAAAGTCTCTGGCGTTAAACTCAAATTCTTACATATCCATTTGCTTTAAGTACAGCCTAATACTTATATTTTTGGCCACTTAGAGCCAGTCTGCCTTGCATATCTCAAAACTAGACTCCTTGATATCAGCTAGCTGTAGATAAGACAAATCCTATAGGTATAAGAGACCTTAAACTATAGCTTCCTCTGAATTTTCTTACCTAAATACTTCTATTTTCCACTGAATGTTATCCGTGAAACACTTAAGCTCCTTCTCAGATTTCCCTCCTCTTCTGAAAGTTCCTTTGCCCTCTTACCCTCAGGTGGTGGCCTTGTAGTTGCTGTCTAGGGAAAGGTCCTCACCTCACCTATCTGTGCCATCCAGTCCAAACACTGGTCAATAAAGCCCATTGTGCAAAACTGCTTTTTCTTAATATACCCTGAAATCCTTGATCTCACACTGGCATTACATTTTTTTTTTCTGCATAGCTTTTTGTTTTTTCTAGTACTCTTGGCTCCCTATATCTCACACCCCATACATCCCTTTTAATTATGTGCGTGTATCTTCTTCTAAGCTCATTCTATTTATTTATTTATTTTTGTTTTTATTAAATCATAACTGTATACATTGGTGCATTTGTGGGGTTCAGGGTACTGATTTGATATACAATGTGAAATGCTGACATTGAACTGATGAATACATCCATCATAATTATACTCTTTTTTTAATAGTTTTGAAATGTACCATTGCATCATGAGCATTAGATGAGGTCCCCCCAAATACCTTCCCTCTTCCTGCCTCTACCCTCCCCTCCCCTCTCTTTCCTCTTTCCTTCTGCTTTCTGGACTATACTTACATTTTACCGTCTGTATGAATGTGTAGGTGACTATATATTGGTTTCATAGTAGTATTGAGTACATTGGATACTTTTTTTTCCATTCTTGAGATGCTTTACTAAGAATAATATGTTCCAGCTCCATCCAGGTAAACATAAAAGATGTGAAATCTCCATCCTTTTTTATGGCGGCATGGTATTCCATGGTGTACATATACCACAATTTGTTAATCCATTCATGGATCACTGGACACTGAGGCTGTTTCTATGTCTTGGCAGTTATGAATTGGGCTGCAATAAACATTCTGGTGCAAATGTCTTTGTTATAAAGTAATTTTTTATCATCATCCTCTACCTAGTAGAGGAATTGCAGGATCAAACAGTAGGTCTACTTTTAGTTCCTTGAGTGTTCTCCAAATTTTTTCCAAAAAGATCTTATTAGCTTGCATTCTCACCAGCAGTGAAGAAGTGTTCCCTTCTTTCTGCATCCATGCCAACATCTGTAGTTTTGGGATTTTGTGATGTGGGCTGATCTCACTGGAGTTAGATGGTATCTCAGAGTGGTTTTGATTTGCATTTCTCTGATGATTAAAGATGATGAGCATTTTTCATGTGTTTGTAGGCCATGCACCTGCCTTCATCAGAGAAGTTTCTGTTCAAGTCTCTTGCCCACATAGAAATGGGTTTATTTGTTCTTTTATTGATGAGTTTGAGTTCTCTGTGGATTCTAGTTATCAGACCTTTGTCAGAAACATAACCTGCAAAAATCTTCTCACATTCTGAAGGTTGTCTGTTTACTTACTGTGCTCTTGGCTGTGCAAAAGCTTTTTAGTTTGATCAGATCCTAGTAATGTATTTTTGGTGTTACTTCAATTGCCCGGTGGGTCCTCCTCGTAAAATACTCTCTCAGGCTGATTTCTTCAAGATTTTTTTTCCCTGCACTCTCTTCTAGTATTTTTATATTTTCATGTCTTAAGTTTAAATCTTTTATCCAGTGAGAATCAATTTTTGTTAGTGGTGAAAGGTGGGGGTCCAGTTTCAGTCTTCTGCAGGTCACCAGCCAGGTCATCTAGCACTATTTGTTAAATACGGAGTCTTTCCCCCACTGAATATTTTTGATAGGCTTGTCAAAGATCAAATGATGATAAGTAGGTAGGTTCATCTCTTGGTTCTCTATTCCATTCCATAAATCTACCTCTCTGTTTTTGTGCCAGTACCATGCTGTTTTGATCACTATAGAATTATAGTATCGCCTGAAGTCCGGTAACGTGATACTTCCTGATTTGTTTCTATTTCTGAGTAAAGTATTGGCTGTTCAAGTTTTTTTCTGATTCCATAGAAAATGAAGCACTATTTTTTCAAGCTCTTTAAAGTATGACAATGGTGCTTTAATAGGGGTTGCATTATTTATTTATTTGAGACAGAGCCTCAAGCTGTCACCCTGGATAGAGAGCTGGTGCGTCACAGCTCACAGCAACCTCCGGTTCCTGGGCTCAAGTGAGTCTTCTGCCTCCGCCTCCCAAGTAGCTGGGACTACAGGCGCCTGCCACAACGCCCGACCATTTTTTGGTTGCAGCCGTCATTGTTGCTTGGCGGCCCGGGCTGGATTTGAACCCGCCAGCTCAGGTGTACGTGGCTGACACCTTAGTCCGTTGAGCCACAGGCACCAAGCCAATAGGGGTTGCATTAAATCTGTAGATTGCTTTGGGTAATATGGACATTTTAACAATGTTGATTCTTCCCAGTCATGAGCATGGTGTGTTTTTCCATTTGATAGCATCTTTAGCTATTTCTTTTCTCAGAGTTTCATGATTCTCTTTAGAGATCATTCATGACCTTTGTTAGATAAATTCCCAGATATTTCATCTTGGCACTACTGTAAAAGGAATAGAGTCCTTGACTATATTTTCAGCTTGACTATTGTTGGTATATGTAAAAGCTACTGGTTTGTAGGTATTGATTTTGTATCCTGAGACACTCCTGTATTCCTTGATCACTTCTAAGAGTTTTGTAGTTGAGTCCCTGGGATTTTCCAGGTATAGGATCATATCAGCAAAGAGTGAGAGTTTGATCTCCTCTGATCCTATTTGGATACCCTTGATCACCTTCTCTTGCCTGATTGCAATCTAAATTCTTTCAGATTTCCAAGGATTGTGTTACATGGTTATTCTGTTTTTTGTTGGAACTGTTTGCTCTTCAGGACTTTTGTCTTGGGACTTTGCTTTTCCTTATTGAGAAGTCTGTGTTGTCTTCCTGTGGTTTTCTCTTTTTGCTTATTTCTTTCCTAGTATATATTCTCAAGTAACAGCCTAAAAAAGGGGGGTAAATTGTTCCAATCCTTGGTTGTCTTTACGTGGTTTATTCTTCCCTTACTGGGAATAATTAGGCTGAGAGCAGAATTTTAGGTTGGAAATTATTTTTCTCAAAAAGTTGAAGATAGTATTGCACTTATTTTTGCATTCAGGTGTTCTGAGAGATTTTGAGTGGAAGACCTTTGCATTTGTCCCTAGATAAGTGAGGAAGCTGGGGCATTTTTCTTTCTAGTCCTTCCTTGTTAATTCCCTGACACTACCAGCTTGCTTCCAGGTCTGAGAATTCTGTAGGTGGAGCGATAAAGAGAGCACCTTTTGTACTCTCTTTATAAGGTGGTTGTAAGAATTAATTAGTTGATACTTGTAAAGCACTTAGATGAGTACCTGGCACTTAGTAGGTGTTATGTAAGTATTTCTTACACAGATAGGTGTTATCTCCTCTCTTCCCCCTCCTATTATTCATTTATTTACTTATTTTTATAAAGCTCTTATAAACTATGTTTCACAGCTGTTTTGTCTAAGTTGTATTTAAAGATTTATCAGTGGGAGTGAGGGTCTCATTGTTTTGACATTCACAGTTGATGGTGGTAGGGTGAATGTGGTAGGATGTTTAAAATTTTAGTACAGGTAGGGAGATAGAATTGGAAAGTTGGCCCTAAAATGAGGTTTAAGCAAAGTTTATTAGGATACATTTCCTCAAATCAAAATTGCTGTAGAGTTGAAGACCATAATCAATGTTTCTCTTTATGCCTTTTGAAAGCTTTGTGGTCTTTCTTGTGGCCAGTGCCTGTGCTGCTGCTTTACTACTGAAACAATTTTATCTGGGCTGTAAGAATCTCTTCATAGTTGGGGCCTATGAAATAATGTAGTTTTTTTTTTTTTTTCATTTTATTTTTTCCTTAAAAATTTTGATGTCTAATATATGTGCAGTCTCAACTTTGTGATAGGGATTGCTTTTGAAATGGACACTGTGTTTTACTATTATACTGTCTTTTAGATTTGGGGCCTTTTTGGTGGCCAGAACAAGTAACTTATACCCTTCATCAGTTTTTAATTCAGAAGTTAGATGATTAAATATGTGCTTGAAGTAAAAACTAAAAAAATGATTATTTTTTTTATTTAGAGGACATTTATTTATAATCTGGCTGTTATTCTTATTATTATAGGCCCAAGATAACCAGATTGGATTTTAAGAAGAATAAATTAACTCTGGTGGTTGTAGAAGATGATGATCAGGTAGGAATTATATTGCTTGCTTATTTAACAGTGATTATGTTATGTTGTAACTTATAAATTCTAGAAGGGGGAATGTACTTCATTGATTTAAAGAGCAATAGAACAGAACTTTAGTATAATTAATGCTTTAAAGAATTAAAAAATAATTGACTCATATCACAAAAAAACTGCCTCATATCACACCACCCTAAAAATAAAGTTACCTGCCTTTAAGATTATTTAAGATTAAAGATAATATAAAGCCTATTCTTATGATAAGTATATCTGAGATATATAAAAAATTACATTTAAGTGACTTTTGTAGTAAGTGATGAAAAATTAATTTAAAAAAACTACCTAATATTCTTTTTTTTTTTTTTTTTTTTTTTTTGAGATAGAGTCTCACTTTATCAGCCTTGGTAGAGGGCGGTGGTGTCATAGCTCACAGCAACTTCAAACTCTTGGACACAAATGGTCCTCTTGCCTCAGTCTGCTAAGTAACTGGGACTATAGGCACCTGCTGCAGTGCTCAACTGTTTTTAGAGATAGGGTATTACTTCAGCTCAGGCTGGTCTTGAACTCCTGAGCTCAGGCAGTCTACTTGGCCTCCCAGAGTGCTAGGATTGCAGGTGTGAGCCACAGTGCCTGGCCTTAAGCCACACTTTTTTTTTTAACTATTATTTTTAATGAGGTTTAATTTATGTAAAATAAAATGCACAATTAAGATGTATAGTTCTTTAGGTTTTAATGAATGTATTTGCCCAGTTTTCTCCCACCCTAATTAAGACATGAAGCATTTTATTTTATTTATTTATTTTTTGAAACAGAGCCTCAAGCTCTCACCCCTGGATAGAATGCTGTGACATCACAGCTCAAAGCAACCTCTAATTCATGGGCTCAAGCAAGTCTCTTGCCTCCGCCTCTCAAGTAGCTGGGACCACACGTGCCCGCCACAACGCCCGGCCATTTTTTGGTTGCAGCCGTCATTGTTGTTTGGCGGGCCTGGCTGGATTCGAACCCGCCAGCTCAGGTGTATGTGGCTGGCGCCTTAGCCCACTGAGCCACAGGCGCCGAGCCGACATGAAGCATTTTAATTCTGCCCATATGAACAGCCACTAATGTGAGTTTCCCCTGTCTTCTCTCAGAACTCACTCAGATGGAATTACACAGGATGTGGCCTCGTGAGCCTTTCTCTTGTTCCTTTGTGTCTCTGAACTTCACCTGTCTGCGTGGTGTCTGATAACCACTTGGATTCTCGAGTGGGAATCGTTACATGTGTCCTTTTACATCTAGGGTCTCTCCCTACTGTGCAGAAATTTACAGCCAAACACATTAGAAGGGAAGCAGAGGGCACCAACCTGGGATTCTACAATGGGATACAGGCAGAAAATGTTGGGGTCTTGACAGCAGCCAAAATGGACTATGCTGTGGCCAAGGAAGACATCTGCAGGGGGCTGAACACTGGGGTACAGGCTGAGTTGGTATGAGGGTGCCTGGGAATCTGCATAAACACGGGCTATCGGATAGTTATTGGCTGGGGGTTCTGGGTTGTGTGTCCCTATCTTCTTGGGAAGGACTGGTTTTAATGCCGCCTTCGGGCACTGGCTGCTGTTGAGCTTGAGGTTGTTGCCGAAGGTCCTTGCATTTTGCTTTCTTGAGTTTTGCTCTCTGGTTCTTGAACCAAACCTTTCGGAAGCTCCTCCACACCTGACATCTTCTGATCCAGATGTACTCCTCTGATCAGACTTAAGGATGAGAGAAACCATACTTTTAAAAATCTTTAAACATCTCTTAAAAATTGGGATGCATTTTATAATAGGTGGTGCCTTAAAATTGTTGTCATCTAGGCAGTAGTGTTGACGTTCTTATCATTGCCTGTATGTGTACGAACTTGTCATAGAAAAAATTGAGTTATAGTAATTGTTAGTGCTAGGTGTTAAAGTTTAGTTGCTGTTTAAAATGGCTTCAGAGAGTGACACTGATTCAGCATTGAACAGAAAACTTGGCATGTATTCTGATTCCAGAAAAAGCTTTCAAACAGATCTGTGGTATATACATTTTTTTCTTTTTTTTGAGACAGACCCTCAAGCTGTCACCCTGGGTAGAGTACTGTGGCATCACAGCTCACAGCAACCTCCAATTCCCGGGCTCAAGTGAGTCTCTTGCCTCTGCCTCCCAAAACCTGCCACAACACCTGGCCATTTTTTGGTTGCAGCCGTCATTGTTGTTTGGCGGGCCTGGGCTGGATTCGAGCCCGCCAGCTCAGGTGTATGTGGCTGGTGCCTTAGCCCGCTGAGCCACAGGCACCGAGCCGGTATATACATTCTTTATTAATGAAATAATAATGTTCTTAATAATAATAATACTTTTATGTTTCCTTGCAGAACAACAACCTCTTTTACTGTTCAGAGCCTTTGGTCTTACCTACTCTACATCCTCTATCTCAAACTACTTAATCAGAAAGGAGTGTACTAAATAATCCTTAAGATTTGTGTGTACTTTTAAAATTAAAAACAAAACAAAACAAAACAGATTTGTGGTGAGTACAGTGAAGTGTGAGAGGCACTATTTAGCAGAATCTAAGGGAAAAGATTTTCTCTCTTTTTTTTTTTGAGACAGAATCTTACTATGCCACCCTCGGTAGAGTGCTGTGGCATCATAGCTCACAGTAACCTCAAACTCTTGGGCTTTAAGCAGTTCTCTTTGCCTCAGTCTCACAAGTACCTGGGATTGTAGGATCCTACCACCATGCCTGGCTATTTTTTTGTTGTAGTTGTCATTGTTGTTTAGCCAGGTTCAAACCCACTAGCCCTGGCATATGTGGCCAGTGCCATACCCACTGGGCTATGGACACCGAGCCAGGAAAAAGATTCTTAAAAGTAGATGAAGCGAAGATAAATTTTTTTTTTTTTGGTAGAGACAGAGTCTCACATTATCACCCTGGGTAGAGTGCTGTGGCATCACACTGCTCACAGCAACCTCCAGCTCTTGGGCTTAAGTGATTCTCTTGCCTCAGCCTCCCTAGTAGCTGGGACTACAGGCGCCCGCCACAGCGCCCGGCTATTTTTTTGTTTTTGCAGTTCGGCCGAGGCCGGGCTTGAACCAGCCACCTTCGGTATATGGGGCCGGCGCCCTACTCGCTGAGCCACAGGAGCCGCCCCATGTGATGCTCCTTTGTCTTTCCTTCAGTTGATATTTCTTAAATGATATTCTAGATACTATAGAACTCAATTTGTCAGATTCAGTATAAGCTCAAATTTTATTACCTGTCTTTTAATAATGCAGATTTTTGTCAAATCAAAAAAAGGTCATGGATGTTCTTTATAAAAAAAAAAAAAAGTGAAAGAGAGACATCAATAAATCAGATAAACAATTTAAAAAGTCATTATAGGCCTTTAAATAACAGCCTTGCTTTTTTGTCTTAAATATTGCCTCCAGGAGTTGCTTTAACAAATTGCTAGAAAGAAATGATTTATAAGTACCATATTGTTGGAACATAAATAGATACTTCAAAGAGGTGAAAGTAACTTGTTTTCTTGAGTGGGATAAGCATTGCCCTTGGGATCTTGTCTACAAACTCAAATGTTTTGCAGCAAATAGTATTAAGATAAACTCCAGCCCTTTAGGAGGTAAAATGATCACAAAATTATATTCTGAGCTTTAAGTATAATTGTATTCTGCGCTTTAAGTAAATGAGCTTTTACCCTATAGAAAAGGACCATTGCTCAAATGAAATGCCCTAAATTTAAAAGCATGAAGAAAAAATGTCAACCTTGAGGTTTTTTTGTTTTGCACATCTTTATTCTAATACTGCACAATATTGGTTAATGGCCAACCTACTGCACAAATACAGTTGATTTCCAATTATTCATGTGTAAATTTTCCAAGGCAGATATCTAACCAACACTGTGTTTGCTTCTTTCTGTCCTGTCTTTATCCTTCCTGCCTCCCAACACACACACCCAAATCACATGCACATTCACATAAACAAATACATACCACATACATTCACAGGCACTCAAATCATATACTAATACCACACATTCTCTCTCACTCACACACACCACTTTGCCCCAAACTAGCAGAGCACAAAACTGTTTATTCTGTGGTTACATAATATCCAGGGGTCCCTCTGAAAAGCATCTCTTTGTTCCTTTTCTTTCCTCACTGTAGGTTTCCCTTCCCTGATTATCCCACAGGGCGAGAAGGGAAGGAAGAGAGAAAAGGAAAGGAAATCTCAGTATATACCCCCAGCCCAGCAGTGCAGGCTGTGAGAAACAGAAGGCTCCTGCTCCCTGGGTGCTGGCATCTCTCCTGCCATTTCACTGAAACTTTGGGGTGTTTTTCTCTCTGCAGCACCCACGCTCCTCTCCCTTTCTGCCAAAGCTCCCTGTTGTGACAGAGTGAGCGGCTGGTGGGATGGGGGAGGGAATGCAGTTGGGTAGTCGAGCTGGTTATAGCCCCCACTCCAGGAGCAGGGAGGGTGGAGATTAGGTGTGGACAAGTCCTAGAAGCCCCTCAGTGCTGATCCCCCCCCCTCTGTAGCCAGAGCATCATGCACCTCCCTCCACGCCCACCCACACAACACACCCCAGACGGGAGCTCAGCGGACACAGTCATACTCAGGCAGGAAACCCTGCGTCCGTCACCCTTGCATGGATCTGCTCAAAGCAATGGGTGCCCCAGGGCCCCCTCCTTTGGTCTGGGTACTGAGCATTCTTGTGGTATAGGAAAGTGGCAAGTCTTTTTTTTTTTTTTTCCTTGCAACAGAGTCCCACTCTGCTACTCACACTGGAGTGCCATGGTATCAGCTTAGCTCACAGCAACCTCAAACTCCTGGATTCAGGCAATCCTCCTGCCTCAGCTTCTTGAGTATCTGGGACTATAGGTGTCCATCATCACACCTTGATAATTTTTCTATTTTTAGTAGAGACGAGGTCTGCCTCTTGCTCAGGCTGATCTTGAACTCTTAACCTCAAGCAATCCTCCCACCTTAGCCATCCAGAGCTCTAGGATGATAAGCGTGAGCTACCACACCTGGACCATATAATTTTATTTTAATTTAAATAATTCACAAGGTGTTATAGAAAAAGTTGAGAAAGTTTGCAGTTCAGGGATTTTATAGAACTTGGTTGAGACCCAGGCTGTGCTACTTTGGTTCACTTGGAAGAAAATGGTAATAGAACTCGGCTAGGCGAGATGGCTCATGCCTGTAATCCTAGCTCTCTGGGAGGCTGAGGTTGGTGGATTGCTTAAGCTCAGGAGTTTGAGACCAACCTGAGCAAGACCACGTCTCTAAAAATAGCCAGGTGTCGTGGCAGGCGCCTATAGGCCCAGCTACTCAGGAGGCCTGAGGCCTGAGGATCACTTGAACCCATGACTTTGAGGTTGCGTGAACCATGACTTCATGGCACTCTACCCAGGGTGATAGGGTAAGACTCTGTCTCAAAAAACTATATAAAATAATTTTTTGTTTGTTTGTTTGTTTGTTTGAAACAGAGCCTCAAACTGTTGCCCTGGATAGAGTGCTGTGGCATCACAGCTCACAGCAACCTCCAATTCCTGGGCTCAAGCGAATCTCCTGCCTCCACCTCCCAAGCAGCTGGGACTACAGGCATCGGCCACAATGCCTGGCCATTTTTTGGTTGCAGCTGTCATTGTTGTTTGGTGGGCCCAGGCTGGATTTGAACCCACCAGCTCAGGTGTATGTGGCTGGCGCCTTAGCCTGTTGAGTCACAGGCACAGAGCCTATATAAAATAAAATTAAAAGATTACAGCCAGGTATGGTGGCATGCCTGTAGTCCCAGCTACTTGGAAGGCTGAGGGAGGATTTTGAGCTCAGGAGTTCAAGGCTATTGAGCTGTATGATAATGCCTGTGACTAGCCACTGTCCTCCAGCCTGGGCAACACAGTCAGCCCCTGTATCTACAAAGAAAAAGATTACATGACTTGTAAGTGAAGGAGCCGGCATTCACCCCCAGCTGCTTGGGTAAGTGGGAACCTTTGCCCTTTCCACTGCTTCTCAGGAGCATTCCACTGGGAACCCTCCCAGTTTCTTCTGTGTCAGTGGGAGAGTATGTCTGGTGGGGAAGATGGTGTTGGAGGAGATAAACAGAAGAGGTATAGTAGGGCCGCCTGGGTCTCAGGATCCTCTGCTTATCTTCCAAGCTTTGGAAAGCAGGGTCCATTGTCATGTGTGATTCCTTTAAAGAATTTTCTGCAGGACCTTGCAGTTTCTTGGCCAGTGTGCTGCATGGCTGCAAAAAGCCCAGCCCCGGACAGGCCAGGAATGTGTTGATTCAGAAACATTTTTTAATTTAATAAGCACATGGTAATGCAGATTGTTTGTTCAGAGCGATGTGCTGCCTAAATTGGAATGTGCCAAACTTCCGCCTCCGATTTTCTCCAGCACCTCCTCCCCCCAGGTCCTGGCTGTTACCCACGTCATTCTGGCAGGGAGAGTCCTGTTCCCCTGTACCCTCAGGTGGGCAACTGTTAGTCTGCTAAGCTCAACTTGCCAACTGAGCAGCTTCCCCAGGCTCTGAGGTCTCTCGGAGGCATGTGTTTGGAAGGTGTTTTTTTTTCTTCTTCTTAAACTGAAAAGTGGTGCATTTATTGGTTTCTCTGCCTTCTGGAACATATCCTAGGAGGACAGGAACTCAGTTTCATATGTGCTTTCAGGAAGCGGGCGTGAACAGCTCCTCCTTAAGGCAAAAACTACAGCTGGACTTTCTTGAGGATGACCAAAATAGAGATTCTTCCCCGAGGGTCTGCCAAAAGTTTATGTCATTTTATCTCCCTCCAAAATCGGGCTGCTTTTCTCTTCAGCCCGGATAAACATAATTCATTCAAACACTCATTCATTCAACAAGTATTTATTGAGGCTGGCCAATGGCTCACACCTATAATCCTAGCACTCTAGGAGGCTGAGGAAGGTGGATTGCCTGAGCTCAGGAGTTCAAGACCTGTCTGAGCAAGAGCAAGACACCCATCTCTAAAAATAGCAGGGCGTTGTGGCGGGTGCCTATAGTCCCAGCTACTCGGGAGGCTAAAGCCAGGATTGCTTGAGCCCAGGAGTTTCAGGTTGCTATGAGCTAATGGCAGGCACTCTACCCAGGGTAAGAGAGTGAGACTCTGTCTCGACAAAGCAAAACAAAACAAACAACAACAAAAAAACCCAAAGTAAGTATTTATGGAGTCTCCATGAGCCAGAAACTATCCCAGTTGCAGGGATATATGGTGGTAACAAGACAGGAAAGCACTCTACTCTCACGGAGCTTGCATTCTAGTGATAGGGAGGCAGATAAGAAATGAGTAAACCAATAGTCAGTGCCAGGATGAATATCAAATAAGATTATTTGATAGAGCAGAGATCAGATCACCAAACGATGGCCTATGGACCAAATATACTCATTACCTGTTTTGTAAGTAAAATTTATGAGTAAATAAAGAGATTGTGGAACTCATAGCACAGTGGTTTGGGTGTCAGCCACATACACCGAGGGTGGCATGTTCGAACCCAGCCCAGGCCAGCTAAACAACAATGACAACTACAACAAAAATATCCGGGTGTTATGGCGGGCGCCTGTAGTCCCAGCTATTTGGGAGGCTGAGGCAAGAGAATTGCTTCAGCCCAAGAGTTTGAGGTTGCTGTGAGCTGTAATGCCATGGCACTCTACCGAGGGCAACATAGACTCTGTCTCAAAAAAAAAAAAAAAAAGAAAAAGAAAAGGATATTTGAAGCCTTTTTCCCTGTCCTGTTTCCCAGCTGTCTCACTTCCCTTCCTATAAGCAACATATATTAATTTCTTGTGCATCCTTCCAGAGAAATATATTCTTAGTCTTATGTTTTTGCCCCCAAGGAAGCTATTGTAAATTGGGAGGTCAAGGAAGATTTGTAATTTAGGTTAAACCACCACCTAGGCAGTATTCTCAGAGCAACAGCTTCCAGCTGTGGAAACAGCTGGTACAAAGACCCTGTGCTAGACCTGCCATGGTAGGTCCTCAGATGAGAAAGGAGGCTCGTGTTGGGGGCACACTGAGCGAGAGGGACATAAATTGGAGAGAAATTAGGAAGCAAGAAGATTCTACTCTTAAAGGCTCTATTGGCTCAACGGGCTAAAGGCGCCAGCCACATACACCTGAGCTCGCGAGTTCGAATTCAGCCCGGACCCACCAAACAACAATGATGGCTGCAATCAAAAAAAAAAATGGCCGGGCGTTGTGGCGGGCGCCTGTAGTCCCAGCTACTTGGGAGGCAGAGGCAAGAGACTCGCTCGAGCCCAGGAATTGGAGGTTGTTGTGAGCTGTGATGCCACAGCACTCTATCCAGGGTGATAGCTTGAGGCTTGTCTCAAAAAAAAAAAAAAAGGCTCTATTGAGTCGATATATCCTTGGCTCCCACTAGGGTGGGATGAATATCATTCCTGATATCTAACCCTAGTCCTCCTTGCTATCTTCTTGAGTCTTAAAAAGGTGTGGCTCTGCCAGTGCTGTGGCTCATGCCTATAATCCTAGCACTCTGGGATTGCCTGAGTTCAGGAGTTCAAGACCAGCCTGAGCAAGAGAGAGACCCTCCATCTCTAAAAATAGCCACATGTTGTGGCAGACGCCTGTAGTCTCAGCTACTTGAGAGGCTGAGGCAAGAGAATCACTTGAGCCCAAGAGTTTGAGGTTGCTGTGAGCTATGACAGTACAGCACTCTACCAAGGGCAAAGTGAGATTGTCTCCAGGAGAAAAAAAAAAGGGGGCGGCACTGTCTTTTAATGGCAGTATTCATCTGTATATGCCTCCATATATTTGTCTGAGTATGAAGCAGGACTAGAGTATAAAAGGGGACATGAAAGTAACATGATTAGCATTTCTAGAGGCATGTCCTGCAATCAGAATTTTAGGGAGCTTGGTAAAGGCTTTGTAAAGATGGTGATTATAAACCTAAATTGAGCAGATGGGTCCTTTCCTAAGAGGAAGAACTTGCTCTTCACCCACAGCTTCATTATATGAAACATAGAGAATTCTCAATTTATGCAACAGCTATGTGGCCAGACATTTTCAACCTCAAGTTTTCTATCACACCTACTATGTGTTCAATATCTTGGAGACAGCAAGTGAAATAAAGCACCTCGTCCCCATCCTGAGGGAGTTTATAATCCAGCTGGGGACAGAGAACTTGAACTTGTGAGATACTAGGGAGTTAACGTAGATGGTGCAAACTAGCTCAGAGAGCAAGAGCAAGATCTATCAAAGACGATTTCCCTGGAAAGTGAATTGTGAGCTGAGTCTTAAAGGGAGGATCTGGATAAAAATAATGATATCTTTTTTGGGGGGGGTAGAAACAGAGTCTCACTTTATTGCCCTCAGTAGAGTGCCATGGTGTCACACAGCTCACAGCAACCTCCAACTCCTGGGCTTAGGTGATTCTCTTGCCTTATCCTCTTGAGTAGCTGGGACTACAGATGTCTGCCACAACACCCTGCTATTTTTCATGTTGTTGCAGTTTAGCCAGGGTTGGGTTTGAACCAGCCACCCTCGGTATATGGGGCCGGTGCCCTACTCACTGAGCCATAGGCACCGCCCCATGATATCTTGATTAAAAAGACATAATGTAAATAAAGGGGACAGCAATTGGCACAGTCACCCCTTAAATGACAGCTGCTGCTGCTTCTTCCTCTTATTTTTATTGCTGCTTACAGTTTACAAAACCATTTCTCATTAATTATCTCATTTGATATTTACAATAACACTGTGATTGGGTAGGGTAGGTGTTTCCATTTCACAGGTGAAAAAACTGAGGCTCAGGCTGATTAAATACATTGCCCAAGTCACAGAGTAGAAACTGAAACCCAGATGTTCTGACTCTACATAGCACAGGTTTCCTTATTGTGGGAAGAGCAGCAGGCAGAACAGCAGGAACAAGAGAAAGAAGCAGGGAACCTTGGCAAACAGAGTGAATGTCATTTGCAGCAGACTGCTGCCTTCTTACCAGGTAGTGCACATCTTCCCCAGATCGCAAGTCCTAGCTCAGGAAAAGAAGAATCTTAATGGTGGACAGCTTCACCAGAGCAGGAAAACCATGAGAAAGAGAAACTCACCATTTCTATAATGTTATTAGCATGGCAGGCCCACACATACATGCATCAGACCTGCAGGTTGTCAATGGTAAGTCACTAAGCCCGAGGCCTGAAATAAATTAGGCTGGCTCTCAGGGAAACAAGGTTATGTTACTCATATTAAGTATTCGTGTGGATTAAAATGCCATCTACTGTTTTGTGGGTCACTTCTCAGGGCCCTGCTGAATGGCTGAAAGGACTATCTTCCTTACCTTCCGCTCGGATTCTTCTGTCAATTCCCAGAGCAGGCTGGCTGAGTTAAGCCAACTACCCCTTGTCTATCAGAGCCAGGCTATGAGGCCCCTGGGTAGGGGGCTTGGTGCCTGCCTTTGAAATGAAGCTGCCTTCTAGGGTTGCCCCTGGCAACCGAGCTGCTTATAACGTCTGTATCTCTTAGAGGAGACTTGGAAACTGGGGATGGGGAGGGTGACAACCCGTGAACCATAGGATGCAGGGAGCATATCTGTCATTGTCCTCCTTTCCACCAAAGACCCCACTCTTCAGATGAGTGCAAGTGTTGTCCCTTTACAGTATTCTGCAAGTCAGCAGAAGCCACCTGAAATTCTCCCTGAGGATAGGGAGGCTGGGGAGAACCTGCAAAGATCCAGATACCAAACACATCCTTGGCCAGCTCTTCAATGCCATCATATGCCTTCGATGGCACCATATGCCGTCAATGACTAACACCATTTCATCCTTTAAGCTTCACCATCCCTTTTTCCAGGAAAACTACCCTGACCTGCCTTTTATGCTCTGTGCAGGGGTAGTGTCCCTGCTCATGAAACCTGCTATCATAATATACTCATCAGTTCACTGCATGTGTTTTTATTAACTCCTTGAGGTCAAGGAGTGTGTATTATACTAGCACAGGACCTGGAACATAGGCACAAAATAAGTGAATGGATAAGCAAATAAAAGAGAACACAAAATTCTGACAGGAGAAAACAGAGGAGGCATGAAGGAACTTTGCAAGTGCTGGCTGGAGGAAGCCACGTGTGCAGAGCACAGAGGGCTCTGGATGATTCAGCTTCATCTATAAGGTACGGTGTGTGGCGGGGGAACAGGGCACGTAGGCCAGGGCCAACCAGGACAGTCTTAAAAGCTGAATTAATACATTTGGGACAGGAAAGTGGCAAGTTCAAAGCAGCAATTTAGGAAGACAGATCTGGCCAGGTGTGAAGGATAGACTGGAGGGGAGCACCAGCTGGCAGGGAGATTAATCAGGTGGTTGGGGTTTTTTTGGTTTTTTTGAGGCAGAGTTTCACTATGTCACCCTTGGTAGAGTGCTGTGGCATCACAGCTTACAGCAAACTCCAACTCCTGAGTTTAAATGATTCTCCTGCCTCAGCCTACCAAGTAGCTAGGACTACAGGCACCCACCGCAATACCCAGAAATTTTTTTTTTTTTTTTTTTTTTGGAGACTCCACTGGGACTGGCTATTTTTTTTGTTGCAGTTGTCGCTGTTGTTTAGCAGGCCAGGGCCAGGCTTGAACCTGCTAGCCTCAGTGTATGTGGCAGGTGCCCTTCTCACTGACCTATGGCACTGGGTGCCAAGCCCAGGCAGTTGTTTTGACAGACCGTCCAGACTTTGACAGTTCTAGACAAGAACAGTGCTGGGGAAGTGAAAATAAGAAATAGACCACCTATCTTTGTTGGATGGCTTCTTTGTGCAGCCTAGGAATATCAGCGGCTGCCTGACCATGGATAATTAGCGTCCCTGGTTGCCATCTGAGCTGAGTGGCCACCAAACACTGTGCTTTGCAGAAATTCTAGCTGCCATCCAAGGTGCTGCTATTATTTCTGAGGGCTGAGTGGTACAGGGTGGAGGGTACGTTTAGGAGAGCATTTCCAAAACTAGTAGTCTTGTGGTTCATTGTAGATTAGGAGGCATGTTGTAAAAAAAGGAAAAGGAGGTTGGGCACGATGACTCACATCTGTAATTCTAGAACTCTGGGAGGCCAAGGCAGGTGGATCACCTGAGCTCAGAAGTTTGAGACCAGCCTGAGCAACAGCAAGACTTCGTTTCTACTAAAAAAAAAAAAAAAAAGAAAGAAAGAAAAAAGAAAAACTAGCAAATGTTGTGGCAGGTGCCAGTAGTCCCGGCTACTTGGGAGCTGAGATAAGAGGATCGCTTGAGCCCATGAGCTTGAGGTTGCTGTGAGCTATGATACGAAAGCACTCAACCCCAGGGTGATTGCCTCTGTCTTGAAAAAAGAAAAACGGAAAAAAGTTCTCTGATAATTTTGAGAAACTCTAGATTTGACAAATGGAAAAACAGTTTTTTACTAGAATATGTCAAGGGAACCACATACCTCTCCCCTCAGTGTTTATCAGCCTTAAATGACAATGAAGCATTTTTCATGCCACACCCTTTCACAGCCCCTAAGAGAGCAGTCATAAAACAGCTAGAAGATTATAGAATCAAGTTTGTTGATGCTGGACACATCTGGACTATATACGTCAAGGACACTCCCTACACACTGACCACCCTAGCTTAGATGTCTGACTTCAGCCATAGTCCTACCTCCAAAGCAGTCTACATGCTGCTTACAAGCTCCAGCTTAGAAGTTAATCTGCCTGGATTCAAATCTACTGATACTACTTGACAGTTATTTAGTCTCTGTGCTTCAGTCTGCTTATCTATACAATGTGGAAAAATATTAGAACCTACTTTAGAAGGGTTGTTTGCAGATTAAATTACTGAGATAAGCTATGCAGAGCCCTCTACCTGGTACATCGGAATCCCTTAAAAAGGGTGAGCTATTAGCTCGGTGCCCATAGCTCAGTACTTAAGGGCACCAGGCACATGGACCTGGGGTGGCAGGTTCAAACCCGGCCCAGGCCAGCTAAACAACAATGACAACTGCAACAAAAAATAGCCAGGCATTGTGGCAGGCGCCTGCAGTCCCAGCTACATGGGAGACTGAAGCAAGAGAATCGCTTAAGCCCAAGAGCTTGAGGTTGCTGTGAGCTGTGATGCCACAGCACTCTGTGATGCCACGGCACTCTACTGATATAATGAGACTCTGTCTCAAAAAAAAAAAAAAGTGAGCTATTATACATATATAAAATAGAACCTCTAGGCTCGGCGCCTGTGGCTCAGCAGGCTAAGGCGCCAACCACGTACCCCTGAGCTGGCGGGTTCGAATCCAGCCTGGCCCACCAAACAACAATCATGGCTGCAACCAAAAAATGGCTGGGCGTTGTGGCGGGTTCCTCTAGTCCCAGCTACTTGGGAGGCGGAGGCAGGAGACTCCCTTGAGCCCAGGAACTGGAGGTTGCGCTGAGCTGTGATGCCACAGCACTCTATCCAGGGTGACAGCTTGAGGCTGTGTATTTGCTGTTATTTCTGAGGGCTGAGTGGTACGGGGTGGAGGGTACGTTTAGGAGAGCATTTCCAAAACTAGTAGTCTTGTGGTTCATTGTGGATTAGGAGGCATGTTGTAAAAAAAGGAAAAGGAGGTTGGGCATGATGACTCACATCTGTAATTCTGTGTCTCAAAAAAAAAAAAAAAATAGAACCTCTATAAGTAACTAGGCCTACTGTACTAACATGTACATGTGGTATATTGTCTATGAAAATTAGGTCAATTTAAGGAGGTGGTCAGTGTAGAAGGTAGAACTATGGAGGTTCTACTGTTCTACATATATATACACACACACACACACACACACACATATATTAAAGACAGGCTCACCCTCACAGGGTCTAAATGGCTAGCAGTAGGAATGAAAGCTGAAATGATACATGGAAAGAGGAGCCAGAATATATGGTTGAGGCCTAAAGCCTCACAGCAAGCAACTTTGTCCAGAATGTGCCCCTCATTCTCCATGTCTGGAGTCCCACTTTCTGGCTGCCCCTGTTTGCCCTCCTTTTACCAGACCAGAATCAGGCCCTCAGGTATTTCAAACCAGTGGGTTCAGCAGGTGTTTATTGATGAGGCTCATGTCTTCTATGACTACAGGAGACATAGTTCCCCTCACCTTTTCCTCTTCTTTCGTTTTTCTCTCTATTTTCTTTCTTTCTTTCTTTCTTTTTTGAGACAGAGTCTCACTTTGTCACCCTTGGTACAGTGCCATGGCATCCTAGCTCACAGCAACCTCAAACTCTTGGGTTCAAGCAATCCTTTTGCCTCAGCCTCCCATGTAGCTGGGACTATAGGTGCCCACCATAACGCCCAGTTATTTTTTAGAGATGGGGTCTCACTCTGGCTCAGGCTGGTCTTGAACTCGTGAGCTCAGGCAAGCCACTTGCCTCGGCCTCCCAAGTGTTAGGATTATAGGCATGAGCCACCATGCCTGGCCCTTTCTCTCTCTCTTTTTTTTTTTTTGCAGTTTTTGGCCGGGGCCAGGTTTGAACCTGCCACCTCTGGTATATGGGGCCGGTGCCCTACTCTTTTGAGCTATAGGTGCTGCACTCTCTCTTTTTTTTTTTTTTTTACATAGAGTCTCACTATGTCACCCTGGGTTGAGTGCAGTGGCGTCACAGCTCTCAGCAACCTCAAACACTTGGGCTTAAGCAATTCTCTTATCTCAGCCTCCCAAGTAGCTGGGACTACAGGTGCCCACCACAATGCCTAGCTATTTTTTTGTTGCAGTTGTCATTGTTGGTTCACAGGCCTGGGTTGGGCTTGAACCTACCAGCCTTGGTGCATGTGGCTGGAGCCGTAACCACTGTGCTATGGGCACCGAGCCTATTTATTTATTTATTTATTTATTTATTCATTCATTCATTCTATTTCAGAAAATTATAGGGGAACAAACATTTTGGTTACATGCATTATTTTTGTACAGTCTGAGTCAAGCCCTCCTGCTGTCTTTGTCCCAGCCACACACATTCCTTTCTAGATGTTTACCTTGACCCCAATAGCTTTCACACATTCCAAAGAGAAGCCTTTGGATCTGGGAGACTGAGTAAAGTATTATTCCCTTTTTTTTTTTTTTGAGACAGAGCCTCAAGCTGTCACCCTGGATAGAGTGCTGTGGCATCACAGCTCACAGCAACCTCCAATTCCTGGGCTCAAGCGAGTCTCCTGCCTCCGCCTCCCAAGTAGCTGGGATCACAGGCGCCCGCCACAACGCCCGGCCATTTTTCTGTTGCAGTCATCATTGTTGTTGGCGGCCGGGCTGGATTCGAACCCGGCAGCTCAGGTGTATGTGGCTGGCGCCTTAGCCCGCTGAACCACAGGCACTGAGCCAGTATTATTCCCTTTTTAGATATGAAAAACTAAAGCTTAGATAATCTATCAATATCTCGACACAGCTATACAGGGTAGAATCCGGACCTGATTCTAACACTTATTACCTCTAAGCCAGGGGTCTGTTCATTGTTCTCTCCACTCTGGCCTCCCTGACAACCCAGGATTTAGGCCAGCATATTTGAAAATCATACCTTTCAGGACCAGGCACTCACGCCTGTAATCCTAGCACTCTGGGAGGCCAACATGGGTGGATTTCTTGAGCTCAGGAGTTTGAGACCAGCTTGAGCAAGAGGAAGACCCTATCTCTAAAAAATGGCCAGGTGTTGGCTCGGCTCCTATAGCACAGTGGTTACAGCACCAGCCACATACACCAAGAGTGGTGGGTTTGAACCCAGCCTGGGCCTGCTGGACAGCAATGACAACTGCAACAAAAAATAGCCAGGCATTGTGGTGAGCACCTGTAGTCCCAGCTGTCTGGGAGGCTGAGGCAGGAGAATCACTTAAGCCCAAGAGTTTGAGGTTGCTGTGAGCTGTGATGCCACAGCACTCTACCAAGGGTGACATAGTGAGTCTCTGTCACAAAAAAAATAAAAAATAAAATAGAGAGAAAGGAGAGTAAAAGGTGAGGAGAACAAAAATAATAATAAAATCACAGCCTTCATCTGACCAAGCTCTTTGAATGGGTGGGTAGGCACCACCTCACATACCTAGCTTTGTCTGTGGAAATGACTATTGAGAGGACGCAAGCTGGTGAGAGCTTTCAGGTATGCCAGGAGCAAAGTCTTAGATCAGAGCTGTACTGCCCGTTCGTGCCACACTTGCCTCTGGGGAAATCCCCAGCAGCTGTGATATGGCTGGGTTCAATATTCTGCCCTAATGTGGTCTGACAGCAGCTAAAAGGCTGAAGTGGGAAGATACTAAGACTGAAAATCCCTCAGTGGAAACGTGGTTCTTGTTACTAACCTTTGTGTTCTGCATGCACCAGGGATTCAGGAAGTCTCAGGCAGCACAATTATCTGATAGATTTTGAGTCTCATTCATTAGCTATAGCAAGAGGAATCTCATCTCTCTCCTGCCTCCAGAGAGGGGCTGAACCCTCAGATGATGAGTCTGTCTGCTTCCTTTGTTTCTCTTATTAGACCTGTCCCTCCTCTCTCTTTTTTTTTTTTTTTTTGAGACAGAACCTCAAGCTGTCACCCTGGATGGAGTGCCGTGGCATCACAGCTCACAGCAACCTCCAATTCCTGGGCTCAAGCAAGTCTCCTGCCTCTGCCTCCTGGGTAGCTGGGACTACAGGCGCCTGCCACAATGCCTGGCCATTTTTTGGTTGCAGTCACCATTGTTTGGCTGGCCAGGGCTGGATTCGAACCCACCAGCTCAGGTGTACGTGGCTGGCGCCTTAGCCCGTTGAGCCACAGGCGCAGAGCCTGTCCCTCCTCTCTTGCAGTAGCAATCAGTTTCTTCTCACTCATGATCCAGCTTCTGAGTCCTAGGACTCACCTCCCTCCCTCCTTCCCCTCTGCTCATCTATTAATACTAGCATCATCACAGAACCTCTCTGAGGGTGCCCCAAAGTCCCTCATGTTTTTATCTTCTGAATTCTAGCACTGACAATTTCTTCCTTACGCAGATGAAAGGATATATTCCTTCTCCTCCTCCCTAGGCTCTGGGACTGAGAAGGCAGGTGAGTCCAGTTGCTACTCCATCCAAATTGCTACTTTTCCTAACCCCATCTCAGCTGCCAAAGCTTGCTGTGGCACATAGACTAAGGGAACCACTCTAGGGAATCAAAAAAGCCAACACCAGGCAGTGCCTGTGGCTCAGCGAGTAGGGCGCTGGCCCCATATACTGAAGGTGGTGGGTTCAAACCCGGCCTGAGCCTAACTACAACCAAAAAAAAATAGAAAAAAAAATTTACTATAAAAAAATTTATTATGGGCTCGGCGCCTGTGGCTCAACAGGCTAAGGCGCCAGCCACGTACACCTGAGCTGGAGAGTTCGAATCCAGCCCAGGCCCGCCAAACAACAATGGTGGCTGCAACCAAAAATGGCCAGGCATTGTGGCGGGCACCTGTAGTCCCAGCTACTTGGGAGGTGGAGGCAGGAGACTTGCTTGAGCCCAGGAGTTGGAGGTTGCTGTGAGCTGTGATGCCATGGTACTCTATCCAGGGTGACAGCTTGAGGCTCTGTCTCAAAAAAAAAAAAATTTTTTTTATTATGAATAAAAAAATGTTTATGCGCACGGATGGGGTAGTGCATTGACGGGGAATGCCTCACGACCAGAGGGCTGCTGACCAGCATCCAGAATGGCAGGCAACATAGGGAGGTGCCACACTGCCACGTGGCCCCCTCCCAGCTGGGAGCCCACCCTCTGGAGTGGCTCAAAGCACAGGAAGCTCTGAGGATACTGGGCCTGAGGACATCACTCTTCGTCCTTCACAGCGGGACATGGCACCTGGACCCAAGAATGGCAGACGGGTGCCAGGGACAGGTTCCTGATGCCCTGCCCTGGGCTCCTCACAGTGCTGAGGCTTCTGCTTTCTGGCAGACCACTGAGATCAGCATCGCCAGTCATTCCTACCTGGTACCTTCTCTGTTCTCCATGAATTATTAGAAAGTTTTATATTTTACCAACTGTTTAGAATGCAAACAAAATAAAAACTTCAATTATAGTTTGAGAATAATCCTAAAGCATCAGCCATGTACAATCTGGCAAATTGTGGGATCATAGCTTGGTCAAAGAGTGGAACTCTGGTTTAGCACAGTTCTTGGTTCTTTCCACTTCTCCCAACTTTTTCTTTGACCTGTGATTCTCAAAGAAGTCATTCCACAAACATCAACTGACTGCCACTCTGCACTAGGCTGCTCTTCTTGGTATATTCCTTGGGTTCATGGGAAGACTGTCTCCTCCTGTGGATCCCCAACACCTCCAGATGATTCCCTAGCCGCTAAAACCAAAAGGCTCTTCAAACTAGGTGGACTGATTTGATTTTTTCTTTCCTTCTTTTCTTTTATTATTATTATTATTATTTTTGAGACTGAGTCTCATTCTGTGCCCTGGGTAGAATGCCCTGGCATCATAGCTCACAATAACCTCAAACTCTTGGGCTCAAGCAATCCCCTTGCCTTGGCTTCCCTAGTAGCTGGGACTACAGGCACCTGCCACAATGCGCAGTTGGGTTTTTTCATTCTATATTATTTATTTATTTAGGAGAGATCAGTCTCATTTCCTGCTCAGGCCAGTCTCAAACTCCTGGGCTCAGGCGATGCACCCACCTTGGCCTCCCAGAGTGTTAGGATTACAGCTGTAAGCCACACTCTTGGACTGATTTTTTCTTATACTGAGCTTACCTTTCTTCACACCTGAGACTAGAAAATGCCATTCACGATTTGACTGCTGAACTCATAATTTGTGTTTCTTAAGCAATTTCTTTTTCTTTTCTTTTTTTTTTTTTTTTTTGAGTCTCACTATGTTGTCCTCGGTAGAGTGCTGTGGTATCACAGCTCACAGTAACCTCAAATTCCTGGGCTCCAGTGATTCTCTTGCCTCAGCCCCCCATGTAGACTACAGAGTCCTGCCACAACGCCCAGCTACTTTTTGTTGCAGTTGTTATTGTTGTTTATTAGGCCCGGGCCTGACTCGAACCAGCCATCCTTGGTGCATGTGGCTGGCACTGTAACCACTGTGCTATGGGCACCAAGCCATTTCTTAAGCAATTTCATTTGAATGAGTTATATGTGCTCTACAAAAGGACAAATAGACAACATATGCTGTAATAGACATGTGTTCATCCTCAAATATCACTCCCTTAGGGGATCAGTCTCTCTAGTTAGCCCAAGACCAGGTGGCTCTAGAGTGGCAGGATTCTCCCTTCAATGTAAGGGGTAAGGCCATGACCTAGGTCTAACTCATTCAAATTACTCAACACCTCATGCATAGCAACCAGTTCAGAGAAGGATTCATAACTCAAACGAGAGCAATCACAGAACCCCAGTCTGGGCTTTTGCAGCTGCTATGAGAAAAATGCATATTCTGGAGCTGCTGGTAGCTCAGTGGGTAGGGCACTGGCCACATACGCCCAGGCTGGCAGGTTCAAACCTGGCCCAGGCCTGCTAAACAACAATGACAACTGAAATAAAAAAAATAGCTGGGCGTTGTGGTAGGCGCCTGTAGTCCCTGCTGCTTGGGAGGCTGAGGCAAGAAAATTGCTTAAGCTGAAGAGTTTTGAAGTTTCTGTAAACTGTGATGCCACAGCACTCTACCGAAGGTGACATAGTGAGACTCTGTCTCAAAAAGAAAAAGAAAGAAAAGAAAAATGCATATTCTCTCTCTTTCTGAGATAGTGAGTTCTAAGGGTAACACTGGTTTAGGGCTGCTAGTAACCATCTGGTTGTCATGCATAGGGAGTCTGTGTAAGAATGAAACAAACGAGGAGCAAGCCAAGTGACAGAGATATTCTGTACCTTGATGCATCCTTTGAACTTAGGGATCTAGTCTTTCTAAAGCCATCCTACCCTTTGCTAGAGATGTACTAGAAGAAAACAGCTGACTTTCAGTTTTCTTTCTGGGAGAAGGTCTTTATACTACCACTATTTTATTCCTCCCCCAAGATATATTGAGAGATTGGCTATAGAAATGGGTAACAGTTGTCCAAAATTCTTTTTTTTTTCATCTCTAAATCTAAATTTAAGATTCCAGATCTCTTGAGAACAAGGATCAGGAGGCACTCTTAGTCTAGAAATAGTCAAATAAGTACTTGCTAAAGAGGTTAGGGATATTTGAGGTATGTCCCTAGGTCTTTGTCAGCACCTTGATAAGCATACACTGTGCCCTCTGGTAGACTTTCCCTGGAGGCCTCTATAAAAATATATTGACCAAGGTATGAGGTAGAAGCATGGCAGGAAAGGGTTCCCTGCTCCGGGGCCAACTCCATTCTTCCCTATCCTGGCTGCTAGTGGAAGGGGAGTCTTTCAGCATAACAGTGCACTAAAGTTAAACTCTAAGAGGTGACCAGAAGCAAGAAAGAATTACCTTGCGGAGGCTTTTTTTTTTTTTTTTTTTAATGGAAGAGTTCACTCTTATCTTCTCAAGATGGAGCCAGATCCAATCTCACAGGCCCTACTGGTAAAGCCTAGACTAGGAGAGGAAAGCAGGGGGTTAAAAAAAAAGAGGAAGGTAAATCAAAGGGAACTATTACAAAAAGAGTGAAAAACAAACCCCCAAGAACAAAATAGCATTATATAGAAGCCAATAGCCTGAGCAAAACACAGCAGAAGGGTGACAAGACCTGAGTTCCAAGGCTTTCATCAGAGCAGGCAGTCCCTGGGCAGGTGCCAGACTGCTTCTTACAGAGCACTCTGGACCCCGCTCAGGAGACTGTGGAGATTCTGACACAGCTGGCTTCCAATCAGAGCGCAGACCTACCTGAATGACTCTGCTGTTATGGCTCAAGAGTTTTGCAGTCAAGATGCTTCCTTTATAGGCTCGGCGCCTGTGGCTCAACAGGCTAAGGCACCAGCCACGTACAGCTGAGCTGGCGGGTTCGAATCCAGCCCGGGCCCGCCAAACAATGACGGCTGCAACCAAAAAATGGCCGGGCATTGTGGCGGGCGCCTGTAGTCCCAGCTACTTGGGAGGCGGAGGCAAGAGACTCGCTTGACACCAGGAATTGGAGGTTGCTGTGAGCTGTGATGCCATAGCACTCTATCCAAGGTGACAGCTTGAGGTTCTGTCTCAAAAAAAAAAGATGATTCCTTTATTGGTTTAAAGTTCATGGAACTTTAGCCTGTGGCTCTGTGCTAACAAGGCTATTTACACCCTTGCTAGCACAGCTGTCTGCCAGATGCCTGTTGAAGGAGCCATCTATTGCTAGAACACACTTCCCCTCATCTTCCTTCTCAGTGGACCTTTGTTGTTCTATGCTATTTGGACTTAGGAATGAAGCTGTTGTTTGCCATGCTCATTGTCCCTGGGTGTTATTTATTATCACTATACTTAAAAAGTTTGCTATAGTCATCTGGTTTGTTCAATACTCTGCCACTTAGGGAGGTTGCTGTCATAGGTCAAGGTCCCTTGGAAGCAGAGCCTGCGGTCAGATTCTGGCCACATGACTTATTGAGGTATGGCTCCAAAAGTAAGAGAACGAAGGAAGTAGGAAAGGGTAGGAAGAAGGATGTGGTTGCATCTTTGTGTTTGGCCTTAACCTGATCCCATGGGGTTCCTCAGGAGCATCAATAACACCAAAGAATTGATCCTTCTTTGAGGTAAAGGGGCTGGCCTTTGTACCCAATGAAAGCTGCAGAAGGGTATCGGGGGTCTACCATCCACTAGAAACAATTTTCTGGAGAAGAGGATGTCTGTAAGCAACTAGAACCCAATAAAGCAGCTGAAGAATAGATACACTGTCATGGTAAAAGGGATCTGGGCAGGGTACCAACGGCATCCACTACAGCTATGCATTAGTCCACTGGGCTGATATAACACAAACCTTAGACTAGGTGGCTTAAACAACAGAAATTTTCTCACAGTTATGGAGGCTAGAATCCTAAAATGGAAGTGGGGAAAGGGGAGGGGAGAGGAGGAAGGAGAGCAAGAGGGAGAGGGTGCATTCAAGAGAGTCCTCTGGTATTTCTTCCTATGAGGGCACTAATCCTATTATGAAAGCCGCACCCATATGACTTCACCTTAATCTGATCCCCTCCCCCAAAGACTAATTTCCAAATATCATCACACTGGGGGTCAGGGCTTCAACATATGAATTTTTTTTTGCAGTTTTTGGCCAGGGCTGGGTTTGAACCTGCCACCTCTGGCATATGGGGCCAACGCCCTACTCTTTTGAGCCACAGGCACCGCCCAACAACATGAATTTTGAAGCTACACAATTCAATCCATAGCAGCTACTATTTTGTAAAGAGGGAAAACAGACAAGTGTCAGCTAGATTTGTTCTATGAGAACTCTTTCCTCACCAGTTTTCCTTACACCTAAATTCTTCTAAGAATCCCATTTGTTGACTGATGCAGAAGAGATAAGTTTAACCCCAATTAGCTGAGCCAGGCCTAGGATCTCTCAACAGTTCTTCTTTTCTGTGTCTCAGCAAATGTTGCTTCTTGATCCAGGAAAATCAGGCTGTGATTGTTTGCAAGCCTCAGTACTTGGTATGTATTCTGTAGGTGACAGCTGAGGTGTCTGTGTGCACTCCTACCCAGCTCTGGCTTTGAAGCATGGAACACAGCCATTAACATTCTCTTCAGCCCACAGACAGTTCTCTTCAGCCCCTGTTAGTCTCATTTTCTTCCCTCCTGATTTTTTCATCAAGAGAAGTAGCTCGCTTATTCCTACAACCTTTTTTTCTCTTCAAAGAGCTCTGATCCCCAGGGAGGCCGGTGGCCAAGAGGCTTGCCAGACATCTCTGGATTCCCAATGAAGAAGAGACTGTGCCATCCGCTGTGCAGCTAAGAACCCGAGCACCCCTCACTCACTTCATAGTCGACTTCAGGATTGAGCAAAGGCCTAGCCAAGGGGACCACCTGGCTTCCTGGGCATTCTGCAGCCAGTTAGGCCTGGGGTTATGAAGACTGTTCTGCTGTGAGTCCCCTAGTTCACCCCTACTTGTGACTTTGAGCTATTTAAATAGAGGGAGTCAGAGGGGAGAATGATAGGCCTTGCCTTCAGAGAGCAGGAATCCATTTACTGCCCCATCTCCATTCTGAAGCTATAAGAGGAGATAGAAAGGACTCTCCATTTCATAGAAGGCCTCCTGTAGGATGAGAAGAGCTGGGGAAACTTCTCAGAGCACCAGTCGCATTTCTGGACTGTCTAATCAGTTGTGTGGTAGGTACTTAGAAAATAGGAAGAAATAGCTCTTGCTTGCTGGGGCTCAGACAGATGAGCAGCTTGGGGCCTGAGGTGGGCAGAGCATTAAAAGAAAAAGGAAAAAGGAAGAAGTAATCTCAGGGCATTTTAAAGCATCAAAGTACATTTCTTCAGCAGTGTATGAATTTTATTGAGAGGGGCTCCAGTGCTTGCAATTCACACAAAGAAGAGTGAGTCAGGCAGATCGTAATTCAGTTTCATTGTTCAAACTTTCCCCTTAAGGCTGCCCTTTCTCACCAAGACCCACTGAATCCCAGTGCTTTTTTAATCCCTGTGTCCTGACTAAAATTTTCTGGGGTGAGGGATTCAGGTCCTAGTCATGCCAAATTCCTCCAGGGCTTGATCCTGTTATCTCTACATCTTTCCTTTCCTATGCCCTATAATTGTCTTAGGCATACAACACTCTACAATTGCTACTGCAGCGATTCTAGAGGGACACATGAAAACAACCTCCCCAGGATCGTATTTTACCAAACTCCTATGCAGACAGGACAACGGTTATGGCAAGGGGGTGCCATCATTTTTATTCATTTCCCTGTCCCCTCTGGCTGCAGAGCTAGGCCCAGTAACACCCTGCACACCAGCAGAGGTGGCCCAGAAGCACACAGAGAAGGACTGCTGCTCCATCTGCTGGCTGGACCGCAGCTTCCAGGCAGAGCCTTTGAATTCCTTGCAAGGCAGGCTCTGGATCTGATGTGAGAAACCAAGATGTCGTTTCATCATGATAAAGTAAAGACATTCAGCCATTTTGTCAAAGGTGATGACATCTACCCCTCCCAAATTAACACAGACACAGATACAAGTAGAGTGGGAAAAAAGAGCCAAGATTACCGATGTCTCTAAAAGGAGCTGGGAGAAAAGCCCAGCAGCTGCTGGTTCTGCTCTGGGCCAGCATTGCTTTGAGGCTATGACAGAGACGAGCACACAAGAAGATGATGACTCCAAACCAAGGTGGGGGTGGGAGGAGTTAGGGTAGGATTTAGAAAAATACTGATGAAATTAGCATATTTTTCGTTTCATCAAGCCATTCATCTCTACTTGCCTTCTTTATAAAATAGTCTTCCTCTAGAGATTATCTAACTATTCCCCCAGGCCTCTGGTCCATCCGGAGCCATCTTTATGCTCACAATTTCCTGTCTTTACTAAGGCAAGGACAAGATGGGGATCCATTTTATAGACGAGGACAATTAAGCTTCCTTGACAGAAGAGAGGACAACAATATTACTTACCTCACTCAGAAATTAGTTCCTTGGTTTCTGAAATCCCTTGTTTATAATAGTAATAACATGGTAGTATTTGGAAATTTTGATGGAGGCTCCAACATGTAGTATCCATGTCATACCGAAGTGAGATGCCAGCAAAGATGCACATTTTCTTTTCTTTTTTATTTTTTCTTGGCACTTCAAGAATAAACTTTTTTATTTATTTATTAAATTTATTGCTGGGGTTTCATTAAGGGTACAAGAAACCAGGTTACACTGATTGCATTTGTTAGGTAAAGACCCTCTTATACTCGTGTCTTGCCCCCAAAAGGTGTATCACACACCAAGACCCCAAAAGATGCACATTTTCATAGAAAAGAGTTGGATATCGGTTATGGAACTCTAAAATTTTCACCCCTATCAATGGTAGAAAGAAGTTGTTGGATATTAAGAGAATATTGCTGAAAAGGATTTATTTGGTGGGAAGTATTGGTATGTGATGGGTAACCCCCTCCACAGAAGGGGGGATGCCTGTGTTTCACTACAAGCCTAACGAGAAAGGGTTGAAGGGGACCCCTCAAGCTTGCTATGCATCTCCTGCAGTTAGTAGGAAAGAATGGACTAATTTTTTACCCAGCCCAATAAATGCAGGGGCCACCATATGCACTGGCAGCTGCTTTGTGATACTGGGATTTGTTCAGAGCTTGTGTGGGCAAAAGGCCAGTTTCACACAGACCCAATGTGGGCCATGTACATGGGGGCATGGCTTAGAGAGCCTCTTAGATCCTGCCCAATAGGTATGTCAGAGGGCAAATAGGCCTGAGCAGAGCAGAAATTGGAAATGGACTGTTGAGGTACTAGGGGCCTAGAGGGAGAAAGCAACTGACAGAGGAGAGTATACTTGCCTAGGCCTCAGGAATTGCAGCAGTGTGTGTATGTGTGTGTGCACATGAGGAGGGCGAGTACAGATCCCTTAAGAACCCACATAAGTACCCCAGAGAAAGCTAGATTTAAACACTGGCTATGCCTGGAGAGTGCAAAGCCAATTTGGACAACATGAGACAAGTGCCATCTCTTCCTTTGTTGTACTCTAATTCTGGAAGAGTCAGAAGCTTCAGGAGAGAAAGAAAGACCATACCCCCTCTTCTCATGGGCAGCAGGCCCCAGATTAGGGAGGACAAATAGCTAAACCTTGAAAAAATTTGGAAACATTGACAATACCCAGCTGCGCATTTTAAGTATCTAAGTGAAGTCATGGTTTACTACATAAAGTAACTGTAGGGCTTCCTAATACCACCAAGGATCCAGAAAAAGTATTTTTGTCCAGTAAAGGGTTAGGACAATCACTACTAAGCAGAGATTTTTTTGTTTGTTTGTTTGTTTTGAGACAGAGTCTCACTTTGCCACCCTGGGTAGAGTGTCGTGGCGTCATAGCTCACAGTAACCTCAAACTCTTGGGCTCAAAGTGATCCTCTTGCCTCAGCCTCCCAAGTAGCTAGGACTACATGTACCTGCCACAATGCCTGGCTATTTTTAGAGACAGGGTCTTTCTCTGGCTCAGGTTGGTCTAGAACTCCTGAGCTCAGGCGATCCACCCGCCTCAGCCTCCCATAGTGCTAGGATTACAGGTGTTAGCCACCAAGCTCAGGCCTACTAAGCAGATTTAAAGAAACAGTGGTAGCAAAAAACAAAGTTTCTGTTATATTTATACCCCATGAGTTCTGCTTGCTGTTCCATTTACAATGATAAAAATTATTCCTAACCTTTCTTTAAAAAAATAATACATGGATGGGCGGTGCCTTTGGCTCATCGAGTAGGGCACCAGCCCCATATACCAAAGGTGAAGGGTTCAAACCCGGTCTCAGCAGAACTGCAAAAACAGAAAAATAGCCAGACGTTGTGGTGGGCACCTGTAGTCCCAGCTAGTCGGAAGGCTGAGGCAAAAGAATCTCCTAAGCCCAGGAGTTAGAGGTTGCTGTGAGCTGTGTGACGCCATGGCACTCTACTGAGGGTAATAAAGTGAGACTCTGTCTCTACAAAAATAAAAAAAAAAAAAACAACACACGGGTGGTGCCTGTGGCTCAAAGGAGTAGGGCGCCGGCCCCGTATACCAGAGGTGGTAGGTTCAAACCTGGCCCTGGCCAAAAAAATAAAAAATAAAAATAACACAAACACCAGAGGAATCATAAGATGAGAAGATGTTGTCAGAGCTAATAGTTTTCCTTGGCTTAAAAGTGCTTTGATATCCTTGTGGAAAATGAGGCTTCAAGCTTTGCCCAATTCTCCCCTTTCTTCTTCATTTCCTAAAGCTTCTCTCTTCCCTCCTTTTGTTAGTCTACAGTATGTACCACAGGTCTGAGTGTAGCTACTTTTTTTTTTTTTTGAGACGGAGGCTCACTATGTCGCCCTCAGTAGAGTGCCATGGTGTCACAGCTCACAGCAACCTCAAACTCTTGGGCGCAAGTGATTCTCCTGCCTCAGCCTCCCAAGTAGCTGGGACTATAAGTGTCCGCCACAATGCCCAGCTATTTTTTTGCTGCAGTTGTGGTTGTTAGGCAGACCCAGGCTTGGTTTGAACCCACCAGCTCCGGTGTATGTGGCTGGAGCCCTAGCTGTTGAGCTACAGGCGCCAAGCCTGAGTGTAGCTACTTTTAATAATGTCCCCAAACTCCCTGTGCTGTCAGAGTCCTGCCCTGCACCCTGCCCACTACACCCTACACATCTTCAAGGATAACATAAGGACTGAAAAGTCATTTCACAGAGTTGCAGAGTCTCCTCCAGACTGGTACTACCATCTTCTCAATTTTACCTCCTTATTCTTTCCCTACGGTCAGGGGATTCGATACACACACACACACACACACTCACATACAAAGAAAATTATATACAATGATTCTCTGCCCCCTAGAAATGGGCAACTTAAGACAGCTAACATTAAACAGACAATCATAAACAGAGAAATAGCAGAAAAACAGCATTAAACCAATACATCAATAAACAACATGGTAAATGAATGATTAGATGGGAGACAGTGAACTAGTCAATGAATGACTGGCCAGTTTCCAGGTGTCAAATGTTAGGCTAGGTTCTGGCAATAAACATTTGAACAAAGGCCACCAGGTGGGTCACACCTATAATGCTAGCACTCTGGGAGACCAAGGCCGGTGAATCATCTGAGCTCAGGAGTTCACAAGACCAACCTCAGCAAAAGTGAGACCTCGTCTCTACAAAAAGAACTAGCCAGATATTGTGCCGGGAACCTGTAGTCCCAGCTACCAGGGAGGCTGAGGCAAGAGAATCATTTTGAGCCCAAGAGTTTGAGGTTACTGTGAGTTGTGATGCCATAGCTCTACTGAAGGCAAAAAAGTGAGACTCTGTCTCAAACAAACAAAACCCAGAGACTAGAAAGGGGTTGGTGTGGGATCATAGGAGGCTGATGTAAGAAAGCAAGTGAAGGGCGGTGCCTGTGGCTCAAGGAGTAGGGTACTGGCCCATATACCTGGGATGGCAGGTTCAAGCCCAGCCCCAGCCAAAAACTGCCAAAAAAAAAAAAAAAAAGCAAGTGAAGTTACCATGAAGTCCCAAGGTTCTTTTTTTTTTTTTTTTTTTTCTGAGACAGTCTCAAGCTGTCACCCTCCGTAGAGTGCCATGGCATCATAGCTTACAACAAACTCTTAGGGCGGTGCCTATGGCTCAGGCAAGTAGGGTGCCAGCCCCATATACCGAGGGCCGAACTGCAAAACAAAAAAAAAAATAGCTGGGTGTTGTGGCGGGCGCCTGTAGTCCAAGCTACTTGGGAGGCTGAGGCGAGAGAATCACATAAGCCCAGGAGCTGGAGGTTGCTGTGAGCTGTGTGACACCATGGCACTCTACTGAGGGCGATAAAATGAGACTCTGTCTCTACTTTAAAAAAAAACAAAAAAGGCTCGGCGCCTGTGGCTCAATGGGCTAAGGCACCAGCCACGTACACCTGAGCTGGTGGGTTCGAATCCAGCCCGGGCCCGCCAAACAACAATGATGGCTGCAACCAAAAAATGGCCGGGTGTCGTGGCGGGCGCCTGTAGTCCCAGCTACTTGGGAGGCGGAGGCGGGAGACTCGCTTGAGCCCAGGAACTGGAGGTTGCTGTGAGCTGTGATGCCACAGCACTCCATCCAGGGTAACAGCTTGAGGCTCTGTCTCAAAAAACAAAATAAATAAATTAAAAAACAAAAAAACACACACACACACAAAAACTCTTGGGCTCAAGTGATTCTCTTGTCTCAGCCTCCCAAGTAGCTGGGATTACAGGCACCTGCCATAACGCCCGGCTATTTTTATTTATTTATCTATTTTTTGAGACAGCCTCAAGCTGTCACCCTGGGTAGAGTGCCATGGCATCACAGCTCACAGTAACCTCCAACTCCTGGGCTCAAGCGATTTTCCTGCCTCTGCCTCCCAAGCAGCTGGGACTACAGGTGCCCACCTTCATGTCTGGCTATTTTTTGGTTGCAGCTCTCATTGTTGTTTGGCAGGCCTGGGCTGGATTTGAACCTACTTGAGCCACAGGCGTGGAGCCGCCGGCTATTTTTAGAAATGAGGTGTCCCTCTGGCTCAGGCTGGTCTCAAACCTGTGAGCTCAGGCAATCCACCCATCTCGGCCTCCCAAGTGCTGGGATTACAGGCATGAGCCACTGCACTGGGTCCCAAGTTTTTTTTTTGGACAGAGTCTCACTTTATTGCCTTTGGTAGAGTTCACAGCAACCTCAAACTCTTGGGCTTAAGCGATTCTCTTGCCTCAGCCTCCCAAGTAGCTGGAATTACAGGCTCCTGCCACAATGCCCTGCTACTTTTGGTTGCAGTTGTCATGGTTAGCCTGGGCTGGGTTCAAACCCACCAGCCTTGGTATGTATGACTGGCACTCTACCCACTGAGTTATGGGTGCCACCAAAGTCCCAAGGTTCTTAGTTTCATTTCTCTGACCCAAGTATGAGTTGGAGCTGGCCCTCTGGTCAGACTGCCTATTTGTGTGAAGACACTCTCCCAGGATCTGCCTACAAGGAATGGAAGACAACCATTTGGGTGCCATAAATTACTGGAAGGATAATTCCTTTGAGCAGATCTTAGGGAGGCTGATGTGTTCAAGAGGGCCTAGCTGGTTTGCATTTGTGAGAGAAATCTATTGTTGAGGTCTGGGCAAGGCAGACTGGGAAAAAGTCAAAGGATAGCAAAGCCAGAGTAACCAGCACACAGAGGAGTGCCAGCCCATTTACTTGCCTCTTCCTATGCCAGCTACAGGACAAGGAGGCTACCCCTTGGTGATACAAACCAGTGAAATACTGGTGATTATTTGGCAATAGTGAAACGTGGCCCCTTTCTCCCTTCGTCTTCCAGATTCTTGCTAGCTGGCAGGGTTGCTTATGCTCAAGAAAGGTCCCATCTTCACGTCACCATCATCTTCAATCAGCATTTAGTGAGTGGCCCACCCTATGAAAGCCCTTTGCTGGCTTAGGATTCAAGAAAGTGGGGGTCTCTTCACTTGAGAGGCCCAAAAACTAGATCACAAAGGTAGAAACATGCATTCAAAGGTAACCATAACCACTACATGTCTACAGAGATAGAGATAGACATGGGATTTAAAAGACCATCAAAGACTACTGTAAAAAAACAAGAATGAAGGCCGAGAGCAGTGTCTGTGGCTGGCCCCATATACCGAGGATGGCAGGTTCAAACCTGGCCCCAGCCAAAATGCAACAAAAAATAGCCAGGCATTGTGGCAGGTGCCTGTGGTCCCAGCTACTCGGGAGGCTGAGGCAAGAGAATTGCCTAAGCCCAAGAGTTGGAGGTTGTTGTGAGCTGTTATGCCACGGCACTCTACTGAGGGCGACAAAGCGAGACTCTGTCTCTAAAAACAAAACAAAACAAAACAAAACAAAAAACAATGAAGGCCAGGCGGAGTGGCTTATGCCTATAATCCTAGCACTCTGGGAGGCCGAAGCTAAGTTATCTGAGCTCAGGAGTTCAAGCCAGAGTAAGACCCTGTCTGTAAAAATAGATGGGCGCGGTGGCAGATGCCTATAGTCCCAGCTACTTGGGAGGCTGAGGCAGGAGGATCACTTTGAGCCCAAGAGTTTGAGGTTGCTGTAAGCTGTGATGCCATAGCTCTCTACCCAGGGTGACAAAGTGAGACCCTGTTTGAAAAAAAAAAAAAAAAAGAGGCTTGGCACTTATAGCTCAGCGGCTAGGGCGCCAGCCACATACACTGGAGCTGGCAGGTTGGAATCCAGCCCGGGCCTGCCGAACAACAATGACAACTACAACCAAAAAGTAGCCGGGGGCGGAGCCTGTGGCTCAAAGGAGGAGGGCAACGGTCCCATATACAGAGATGATGGGTTCAAACCCGGCCCTGGCCAAAAACTGCAAAAAAAAAATAGCCAGGCATTGTGGTAGGCACCTGTAGTTCTAGTAACTTGGGAGGCTGAGGCAAGAGAATCGCTCAAGTCCAAGAGTTGGAGGTTGCTGAGAGCTGTGACACCATAGCACTGTGCTGACGGCAACAAAGTAAGACTCTTTCCAAAAAAAAAAAAAAAAAGAGGCTAGAGTTTAAGGAAATTGGCCTCAGAGCAGGATGATGCCGAAAAGCACTCCTTGCAGACTAAAAAAGAGATGCCCCGGCTCCCACACCTGTAACTCAGTGGTTAGGGCACTGGCCACATACACAGGTATTGGTGGGTTCGAATCTGGCCCGAGCCTGCTAAACAATGAGAACTGTAACAAAAAAAATAGCCAGGGCTCGGCGCCTGAGGCTCAATGGGCTAAGGCACCAGCCATGTACACCTGAGCTGGCGGGTTCAAATCCAGCCTGGACCCGCCAAACAACAATGACAGCTGCAACCAAAAAATGGCTGGGCATTGCGGCGGGCACCTGTAGTCCCAGCTACTTGGGAGGCAGAGGCAGGAAACTTGCTAGAGCCCAGGAATTGGAGGTTGCTGTGAGCTATAATGCCATAGCACTCTATCCAGGGTGACAGCTTGAGGCTTTGTCTCAAAAAAAAAAAAAAATAGCCGGGTGTTGTGGTCTACACCTGTAATCCTGGCACTTTTGAAGGGTGAGGAAAGTGGATTGCTTGAGCTCAGGAATTTGAGACCAGCCTGAGCAACAGTGAGACCCTGTTTCTACCAAAAACAGAAAAAGCTGGCGTTGTGGCGAGCACTGGTAGTCCTAGCTACTCAGGGGACTGAGGCAAGAGGATCTCTTGAGCCCAAGAGGTTGCTGTGAGCTACCATAGCACTCTACCCAGGGCACAGAGTGACACTCAGTCTCAAAAAAAGAAAAAAAGAATGATTGTAATGAGAAGCCAATTCATAAAAGTCGATATTATAGTATAGGAATGAAGAATACGACTTGATCTACCCAGAACCTACAGAAAATCCTGGGACACACTGAGACTGCATGGCATTTCTCCTTGCCTCTGTTGTTCTCTGCCTGTAGGATCCTACAGGGGACTCAAGTAAATGCTTTATGAGTTAGTCTTAGCATCCATTAGTTATGATGAAATCAACTTAAAAAAGCTTTGCTCTGACTCGGCACCTGTGGCTCAACGGGCTAAGGCGCCAGCCACGTACACCTGAGCTGGTGGGTTCGAATCCAGCCCAGGCCCGCCAAACAACAATGACGGCTGCAACCAAAAAGTGGCTGGGCTTTGTGGCGGGCGTCTGTAGTCCCAGCTACTTGGGAGGCGGAGGCAGGAGACTCGCTTGAGCCCAGGAGTTGGAGGTTGCTGTGAGCTGTGATGCCATGGGAAAAAAAAAAAAAAAAAAAAAGAAGAAGAAAAAAGCTTTGTTCTCTCTCAAGGCCGTATGTTACTACTTAGGTAGACAAGGTAATAATAAGAATAAGAATAAGAATAAAGGTAGAAATTTAGTCACTGACTTTCCACTTTGTGTCAGAGATGGTGGACTAGCAATACCAAGATCACCAACACTCTACTCTGTTCCTGCCTTTAAAGTTCTCACCATCTATTGGGAGGGCTGGACATACCAACAACTAATTAAATCCCCTGTGATACATGACAGGGCTGTGGATAAATGCTATAGAAGCACAGAGGACCAAGTGACAAGCATGGGAAGCAGAGGAAGCTTTATAGAAAAGGTAAGATTTAAATGGATTTTACTGGATGAGTTGAGAGATCAATATTTAGATAAAAGAAGAGCTAGTGGGAACAGTATGCACAAGGCATGGAGGTATAAAGAAATGGTGAATGTGGTAAGGGGAGAGAAAGGAGAGGTAAAAGACAAAAGTTATTGGAAAATGAATCTCCTGCTGAGCATGGTGGTTCATGCCTGTAATCCTACTTAGCACTTTGGAGGTAGATTGCTTGAACTCAGGAGTTTAAGATCACCCTGAGCAAGAGCAAGACTCCATCTCTACTAAAAGTATAGAAAAAAAAAAAAAAAACTAGCTAGGCAGTGTGCTGGGTCCTATAGTCCCAGCCACTCTGGAGGCTGAGGCAAGAGGATCACTTGAGCCCAAGAGTTTGAGGTTGCTATGAGCTGTGATGCCATGGCACTCTACTGAGGGCTACATAGTGAAACACTCTTAAAAAAAAAAAAACAAGAAAGAAAGTCTTTCAGTATTTATTAAATTATAAAGATCATATGATCATATACGTGATCTTGCAAATTTACAAGTAGGTAAGGAACTATTTCTAAGTGTCAGAGTTGGCATTCATAGGGTAAATGAGATTATTAAAACAGATGAAAATTCAATTTTACTCAGTGAAAAAGGTGTTCTGCCTACAATCTGTAACCAAGGACAGTTTACCCACATTATGAACAAGGAGGGGTAGTAGCTCACATGTGCACCACAAAAAGAATTCTGAGCTTCACTTGTTATCTGCTATATTGCAGTATGCTGGAGTATCTTTTTGCCACACAAAAAGATACTGTACAGGCGTGGCATCCATAGTACAGTGGTTACAGTGCCAGGCCATACACCAAGGCTGGTAGGGTTGAACCCGGCCTGGGCCAGCTAAACAACAATGACAACTGCAACAAAAAATAGCTGGGTGTTTTGGTGGGTGCCTGTAGACCCAGCTACTTGGGAGGCTGAGGCAAGAGAATCGCTTAAGCCCAAGAGTTTGAGGTTGCAATGAGCTGTGAGCTGTGACGTCTCAGCACTCTACTGAGGGTGACATAGTGAGACTCTGTCTCAAAAAAAAAAAAAAGGCTCAGCACCTGTAGTTCAGCAGCTAGGGCACTGGCCACACACACAGAGGCTGGAGGGTTCAAGCCCAGCCTGGGCCTGCCAAACAATGACAACTACAACCACCACCACAACAACAAAGTAGCTGGGCATTGTGGCGGGTGCCGGTAGTCCCAGCTGCTTGGGAGGCTAGGGCAGGAGAGTTGTTTAAGCCCATGGGTTTGAGCTTGGTATGAACTGTAACGCCTCAGCACTTTACCCAGGACGATATAGTGAGACTCTGTCTCAGAAAAGATACTATACAGATATTCATCTACCCTTAGAAAACTAATAGCTTCAGGCAAAATCATTTTTCTCTCTGTTTTTCTCTTTTAGAGCTTCAAACCAAAAGCACCGGTAGGTGGGTGGCACCTATGGCTCAAGGAGTAGGGCGCTGGCCCCATATGCTAGAGGTGGTGGGTTCAAACCTGGCCCTGGCCAAAAACTGCAAAAAACCCCCCCAAAAAACAACAACCTCAAAAATACAAAAACAAAAGCACTGGTAGGTTTTCATCCTAAATAATAGCCAAATTCAGCTTTCTTCATCTACCAAGTGAGCAACTTTCAAAGCAACTACTTCAGTTTAATATCCGTGTTCTAGAAGTCTGGCTAAAACCTGGGAACTTAGAAAGGCACATCCATACCGCACAGCTTCAAGCATGTCATTCCGTGTCTCTTCAGGCCCTACTCTTTTCCTGCCTTTTTCCAAAGAGGGCAGGCAGTATAAAATCTTTAATCCATGGCAACTTCATGTAAAATACAGAGCAAGAAAAAATAACCCCCAAAACTCCAGAGGGCTTTTTCCTAATAATGTGCTTCAAGATTTATTGAAACCTCCGAATCTCATTTTCAGCACACTAAAGATCTGGATTGCAAATATAAAGGTTATGTGTTTTGTGATGTGTTTCTGATAGAATTCAGGGATCAGGGAAGAAAAGATATTATTATTGATAGATTCTTTGAGGGTGAAGGGTGGGTTTTAGGAAATTGATTTCAACTAAAAAAAAGAAAAATAATTTGTTTTTAATCGTTAAATAAAAAATGCATTTGATTTTGAAAAATAATCATCAAGACTCACATTTTTGTGTTTAACAAACCACCTTGAAACTGGTCTGCCTCAGAGGACAGCATAATTCTGGGCTACCTTAGCATGAATGATTTATGACATTCATGAACTTGGCAGCTACATCAGTTTTTCTAAACCTGGCACCCAGCCCCACCTGCATGTTAAGTGAAGATTTATGATTTATAAAACTCACCTCATTATGCAGAGGTACATGAATTGTCTTATATCTGTAATCTATAACTCCCGAGACAGATAAGAAGGCAGCTATGTCACAGAATTTATGGCTCCTACCTGCTCAAGCTGAGGCTTTGGAGAAAAACTAAGGAAATAACTGGCCCTTTGAAGAAAAATAGCTTTAGCTAACCATTACATCCCCCAAATGATGAAATGGCTATAGCCTACCATTACCTTACACGAACAAAAAGGGTAATGACAAAAGTCACTTTAATCATAGCACTGAACTATGTCTCTCTTTTGAATGCTGCAGTAATACACAGAACCTAAGTGACTCCTTGGAAATATCAAGCACTCTGTCAGTTTAATTTTTTCCACAGTTTGGTGTCTCAGCCTCTTGCTGAGATTTCTCATCAAGTGGCCCAGACAGCCCCACAGACATGGTCTTCGGTAAAGACAATTCAATACCCTTTTGTGTGCAAGTGTTTCCTACATACACACTCAAAGTGAAAAAAATCAAATGATGATTTCGGCTCTGAAAAGCAGCTTGTTTTCAGAGATATTTTAGGAATGCAGTATATCTTTGGCTATACCCTGCCAAAAAAAAAGGAGACACATAGAGGATTCAGAGGATAAACTTATTTATTTCAAGAAAGAATAAGATTATGTAGATGGCTGTTAAAAATGACAAGTATATGGAACTAAGTTGACATGCAGAAATATTTAAGCAAGATAATGGTAAGCAAAAATATCAGAACACAAAAATAGAAAAAATGGTGTTTCAAGCCTAGAAATGTTTAATATATAAAAATAAATAAATAAACAATAAAAATCTGGGTGGTGCCTGTAGTGGGTAGGGCGCCAGCCACATACACCGATGGCAGGTTTGAACATAGTCCGGGCCTGCTAAACAATGACAATTACAACCAAAAAATAGCTGGGCATTGTGTGTGGTGGGCACCTGTAGTCCCAGCTACTTGGGAGGCTGAGGCAAGAGTTTGAGGTTGCCGTGAGCTGTGACGGCACAGCTGTGACGGTAACAGCTTGAGTTACCCTGAGTAGAGTAAAATAAATAAAATAAATAAATAATAAATAATAAAATAAAATTTAAAAAATCTAAATAGCTTATTTTCAAATTTCCCTACCAATTAGGGTATATGAAGTAGACACATATATATGACTGCTAACTGCCCTGAATCCAAGAAGCATTCTGTTTCTCTCTCCTCTGCAGCTCCCTAAAGAGCATTCTAACTTCTCTGAACTTTGAGTGTGCAGAAAACCAGCACTCAGCTACTGAAGTTCACAGAAGAAAGCTGAAAATCTAAAAAGTCCTCATATGGGGTAAGAAAATTAATTTAAAAAGGGAAGGTAGGTCTCAATTTAAATACTTAAATATACCTTTTACGAAAATTGTTCCTTTGCTATTTACTTGATTTCTGAAATGTGTCTAGGATTCTCCCAGTTCTGACTTTGGGCTCTGGTCCCAGTGTAGCTGCTCTAACTCATGGAAATGAGGCTCCACTCATAAAATGGTGTTTTACAATAAGACAGCACTATCAACAAACCACAGATTATGTGCCAGGAAAAGTGAAGCCTCTTTGGCCACTGGGAATATACCTTAGAGCAGATATATGCCAAATAGACCCCAGGAAAGAATCACCTTTGGGTTCAGGGACTCAGTTACTACTCCTTAAGCTGCCTGTTGACACTTGACTACTCAAACACAGATGTTGTTCTCCAAGACTCCGGGTGCTATTGTTTTGTTGGCTGCCTTTAATCTTGAGAGTGTCTTACCTCCTCAGCTCAGGTGAGGGAGTCATGCTGTAATGGAATGAGAGAATAGTGGGCCATCATAATACACACATACACCAATGCACACATCCCCACACACAACCTGAGGTGAGGTAAAGCCGACTTCCTTCTGGGAAGGCACACAAAGCTTCAGAGCACAGGCAGGATATCCTCATCCATAGCCTCTGTGGAGTTGTCTCTGTACTTTGGAAGGCTTAGAAACAGTTCATTCTCCTAAGGAGGAGAGGTATTCATGAGACCCTTGGTTCCTCTTTCACCTGAAGAAGTGATCACAGAGATCTTCCCAGGTAAACTAGCTTGCTTCAAGTCATTGTACACACACAGAGCCCCTCCGTCCCAATCCTCCAAACACCAATTGAATAAAATGAGCAACTGGCACTTACACCAAAGGCTAGGCCTATGAGCTGAACCAGGGACCCTTGACACAACTTGGCACTTTACTGCCCTTGCTTCTACTCTGCCCAATAAAGGCACTCCATAGATATGGAGTAATTCAAGACACATACAGAATGGTAGCAAGGGTGGTACAAGCAGACCCAAGAATATGTATATGGTAGCACTATATACATGTATGCAGTTTATAAATACACGAATACATACATAATAGGAGTATATTTCAATTTTTTTTTTAATTTGAGTCTCACTCAGTCCCACTGGGTAGAGTGCTATGGCATCATCACAGCACTCAACAACCTCACTCTCTTGGGCTCAAGTGATCCTCTTATCTCAGCCTCCCAAGTAGCTGGGACTACAGGCCCCTGCCACAATTCCTGGCTAGTTTTTCTATTTTTAGTAGAGATGGTGTCTTGCTCTTGCTCAGGGTGGTCTAGAACTTGTGAGCTTAAAAGATCCACCTGCCTCTGCCCCCCAGAGTGCTTGGATTATAGGTGCAAGCCACCACGTGTGGCCAAAATATTTTTTCTTTTTTTTTTTTTATATTCTTTTTTTTTTTTTTTTTTTTTTTTTGCAGTTTTTGGCCAGGGCTGGGTTTGAACCCACCACCTCTGGCATATGGGGCCAGCGCCCTACTCCTTTGAGCCACAGGCATCACCCATTTATATTTTCTTTATTTAAATTTTTTCTTTTCTTTTTTTCTTTTCCTTTCTTTCTTTTTCTTTTCTTTTCTTTCTTTCTTTCTTTCTTTTTTTTTTTTTTTTTTTTGAGACAGTCTCAAACTGTCCCTGGGTAGAGCTGTAGCATCACAGCTCACAGCAACCTCAAACTCTTGGGTCAACTGATCCTCTTGTATCAGTTTTTCTATTTTTAGTAGAGATAGGGTCTCACTTTTTGCCCAGGATGGTCTTGAACTTGTGAGTTCAAACTATCCACCTGCCTTGGCCTCCCATGAGATGGTGGCTCACACCTGACTGAGCAAAAGCAAGACCTCATCTCTGCTAAAAATAGAAAAACTGAGGCAAGAGGATTGCTTGAGCCGGAGTTGGAGGTTGCTGTGAGCTATGATGCCAGAGCACTCTACCCAGGGTAACGGCTTGAGACTCTATCTGAAAAAATAAAAATAAAAAGAAGACACTATGGTGCTTAGAATGTTTCTAAATAAGGTATGGTCCTTAATCTTCACCCTAGAACCCTCTGTGATATTTACTAAACTGATAGATTTCATGACCCGAATGTCTAGGGGTGGGGTACTCCACATTCTTAAAGAACCTCTCAGTAATTCTTACTGCTAAGAAGAACCACTTCTTCTTACTGCTAATTGGGAACCACTGCAGTCAAAGAATTCAAGAACCAGACACAAAATAACTGAGGTATATAAAGGGCAGAGTAAGTACAGACAAGAACACCAGAGCCCATTTTTAAGAGAAAGATATTATAGCTACTCTTGGACCCACTAGAGGAGGCGAAGCCACCGTCCCTTTCCTTTTTCTTCCAGAAATCCAGCTCTATGGGTATTGAGACAATGCCTAAACTCTCTCCAACTAGTCTTCCATTACACCTGAGAAGTACCAGAATAAAGTCAGGGGGAGGGTCCATAAAAAGAAGAGGAATTTTTTTTTTTTTTGAGATTCAGTTTCACTTTGTAGCTCTTGATAGAGTGCTGTAGTGTCACAGCTCACAGCAACCTCAAACTCTGGGGCTCAAGCAATCCCCTTGCCTCAGCCTCTCAAGTAGCTGGGATTACAGGTGCCCGCCATAATGCCCAGCTGTTTTAGAGATGAGGTCTTGCTCTGGCTCAGGCTGGTCTCCAACCCATGAACTCAGGCAATCCACCCACCTCAGCCTCCCAGAGTGCTAGGATTAGAGGCATGAGCCTCCTCACCTGGCCTAAAAAGAGGATTTAAGACCAGGAATTAGAAAGGCTGCATTAAAAGAGAGAAAGCTAAATGCGGAGTGGAGTCTGACCAGGAGTCAGCTTGCTCTTACAGTTTCAAGAGGCTTTTATTAGTGTAGTTGGAATGCAGGTGAGAGGTGGTTTTTTTGCAGAGTGAAAGATCCTGTGTCAGAGATTGATCTTAGAATTATTCCTTTCCATAAGGGTGTTAATTTTTTTTTTTTTTGAGACAGAGTGCTGTGGTGTCATAGCTCACAGCTCAAGTGATTCTCTTGCCTCAGCCTCCCCAGTAGCTGAGACTATAGGAACCCGCCACAATGCGTGGCTATGTTTTAAATTCGGGGTCTCACTCTAGCTCAGGCTAGTCTTGAACTTGGGAGCTTAGGCAATCTGCCTGCCTTAGCCTCCCAGAGTGCTGAGATATAGGCATGAGACATCATGCCCAGCTTCTCTGCGTCCTTCAAAATGATATCTAACGTTATTTTTGTGCTTAAATTCTAGCTCAGGATTCCTTTCACTATACCATGCTAATCAAGAATAAATTAAAATCTTGGTCCTTTAAACTAAAACATTTCAGAAAAGGCTCCTACATCTTTAAGAATTAAATGTTAGGGCTGGGCCTGTTGGCACATACAGGTAATCTCAGCACTTAGGGAGGCTAAGGAAGGATTGTTTCTGACCAGGTATTTAAGGCTGCAAGTGAGCTATAATAACACCACTACACTCCAGCCTGGGCAACAAAGTGACACACTGTCTCTAAAAAAAGCTAAATGTATCTTTGCGAAGAGCAAATCTCAGGTTTTGTCAGCCCTACCTCTTCCCTAAATAGGGACTTCCTGTATGGGGCCTTGACATAGCCAATGGCCAACTGAAATGAAAATTCAGAATGAGGTTAATTACTTTCTACCTTGGGCGATGAGACTGCATTATCACTGGAATATAAATGTCCTATCTAATCAAAGTGATATGTTATTTTAATTTATTGCCACTTTACTTTTCTTTAAGGGTCATCCTGTATTCTTTTCTTCTATCAGAAGGAGGACAGGTTGGTGGGGTGCTAGGCATTAAACATAGAATGAAACTTGCTAATTGTCACCACTCCTGAGGACAGGGATATCACCTAACAATACTTCCTACACTTTACTAGGGCAAGCTCCATTGAAACAGGCTAAGGTATAAGTGACAGTGTAATTATAAGTGACACTGTGTAATGTACTCCAATACAGTGAAGAAAAGTGAGCTCTGTCTCCTGAAATCTGCTGCAGGTACATGAAAAATTCCAAGGAGAACAAAAGTGACAAATCCCTGCAGTATGCCACATTTTTATTTCCTGAAGATGGAAGGTGCCACAGCAAGCTATTCATCTTTGGGGAAATTGAATAAAACATCTTCTGAGTCACCAGTTTAAAGAGACTTCGCTTTAAATATATAAATTTGATACTAGGCATTATATTACAGATTGAGCTTTATAGTTGTCCTGGAACCTAAACAATATTAAAAAAATTTAAAGTACAGCATTTGACCACCTCCCTACGTTGACCACATTCTTTTTTTTTTTTTTTTGAGACAGAGTCTCAGGCTATCACCCTGGGTAGAGTGCCATGGCGTCGTAGTTCACAGAAACCTCCAACATCCAACTTGGGCTCAAGCGATCCTCTTGTCTCAGTTTTTATATATATTTATATATATTATATATATATATATTTATATATATTATATATATATATATATATATTTTTTTTTTTTTAGACAGAGCCTCAAGCTGTCACCCTGGATAGAGTACCATGGCATCACAGCTCACAGCAACCTCCAATTCCTGGGCTCAAGCGAGTCTCCTGCCTCCGCCTCCCAAGTAGCTGGGACTACAGGCACCCGCCACAACACCCGGCCATTTTTTGGTTGCAGCC